>JAOEHY010027988.1:0-40333 GCA_025447955.1 Psilopsiagon aurifrons | reverse complement strand
GGTGAGGCACTGGAATGGGTTGCCCAGGGAAGTTGTGAATGCTTCATCGCTGGCGGTGTTCAAGGCCAGGTTGGACAGAGACTTGGGGGGCATGGTTTAGTGTGATGTGCCCCTGCCCATGGCAGGGGGGTTGGAACTAGATGATCTTAAGGTCCTTCCCAGCCCTAACTATCCTATGATTCTATGGTTCTATATATCTCGAAGGTAGAACCCTAAGTTTGATGGAATACACAGAAATGGAGTATTTAATAGCCATCTGCCTCCTGGAAATAAATCAGATATTTTTAACAATGTTTTGGAGTAGATGTTGAATATGTAATACAGAAGAAGATTGCAGTGTTGATCCACTGAAGTATGACTTTACAATAGACATAGTAGAGGAATTTACAGCTTGTTGCCCTTGGCTTTGCGGTGGTGACTGCTGCAGCCTGTGACAGACCAGGTAGGCTGTCGAGGACCAGCAGGAGCGGATCAGTCATCCCTCAGGGGCCAGCAGCTCAGCCATCAACCCCTGACACAGAAATATTTCCAGACTTTGCTTCGAAATGAATGCTAACAGTTTGCCCTAGCACTCTTGTCTGCTTTGTACGCTATGCTCTAGGAACACGCTTGGTTTCTGGGTGGATGAGGCAGTGGGTGGAGAGGGAAGGAGGAGGGAGTATTCGCAGCAACTGTTGCTGGTATGAGCTTCAGAGGCAGGTTAGGCTGGGGAGAACCAGCAAGAGTATTTGTCTTCTGCTTCACTAGCCAGTGAGTGAGTGGCTCATGGTGGAGCTCTGTCAGATGCATCTGGTTTTTTCTGCCCCCAGAGTTGCTGGAGCTGATCATTATGCTCCTCAAGAAGACGGGAAAAAACTGGCTTCAAGGATACAGCCGCCAGTCCCTGTATCCCGCACCAAATACCAGATAACAGTCTGGCTGTGAGATTTGTCCAGGTTGCACAGTGGAACTAGCGACGGATGGTAACTGTCATTATTGATGCAAAATGATTTTTTGAGACATTTGGCAAGAACTAAGTGCCATTCCAGAGGAGTGAATCAAAATGAAAGATGAGAACCCTTTTGTTTAAAATAAATAAATAAATAATGTGGTAAAACAGAGCACTTGGAGTTCTCTGAGTTACTTTGCAATGTAACACATATCAAATATTTATCAATTATTTTCTAAATTCAAGTGGAAGTTGTGAATCCTTCTAATTATCCTGAAACTGCATGTTTGACAAATAAACACTTTATCCAAAAACTTCACTCGAACATACTGTTAGCACTGTAGTCTGTTTGCAGTGCTAACAAAATCATCCCATTCACTAATCCTGTCACTTGCCTGCTGCCATTTCGCAGCGTGGCAGCTCAGTTTGAGAGGGGAGCGTAAGTGCAGATAATTCAAGTTAAGTCTGCAACAAAGACAGAGAAGCACGAAGCCAAATCCAGGTTAGAGCCGTTCAAAAATTTTACTGTCTCACTGGCTTGTTATTCTCCAGAAATACAGTTTCAGGGCATGTGATTCTGCTTGCTCAATCATTTTGGCTACATATGAAACAAATAATAATTTTGCACAGTTTGAAATATTTCGCTTTGGCATTTTTGAAACAAAACCAAGTTAATTTCTTCTTTTGAAAATGTCTTTCCAAATTTCATTCAATATAAGAAGGAACAGAAGATGTTATAAACTGAAGCAAAGCTGGTCACTAAACCTCCAAATAAATTACTGTAGCTGGAAGACACCCCTCCTTGTTCCCTGGTTGGGTTAGCCTCTTGAAGGGCGTGTGGCTCTTCTCTGTAGTTGTGGTCACTGTGGGGCATCTGATGGCAGCACGTCACTGGTGAAGTTGTGCTGCTGCTACAACTTCTCCTTAGTGGAGTGAGCATGTGGGGCATGTATCGCTTGTGGGCTGTAGGGAAAGATCAAAGAAAATATAAGCCACTGGGTGGACCAAAGCCCATGTTTTCACCTAGCACATTTAAGCAGAGGTATCTTTCACTTTCTCCAGGAAACATTAAGTATTAAGAATATTCAGAAAACCAGGACAGACTTCTGTAAGCGAGGATGTGACCCAGATGCTCAAGAGGAGATGGTCTGAAGAAGTTCCACCGCAAAAGGTGCCCACAAGAAAAGCCCTGACTTAGAAGTGCCCTCCACTTCCCAGAGCCAGGTTTGGCAGCTGGGAGCTGTATCTGGTGGTGTCGTCCAGCTTCCCATGGCTTTTCTTCCTTATGGTATTGTAACCCTGCTGCTGCTGTAGCATTTGAGGTAAGAAACAGATCAGCCCAGCTGTCAGCCACCCAAGCCCTGTCCTTGGGCACTACTGCCTTTTCCAGGGAGTGGGATCTCTCTGGATATGATCGTGTCCATTAATCACATTTTTAGAAGCCCATTGTCTTTTGCTAATATCGTTCTTTTTGCAGATGTTTCTCCATGCTTTTCCACAGTGGGTTTCAGCCAGGCCACAGCTCAGCAAAGAGTCAGAAAATGTAGCTTTTGTCACTCAGAAGTTTCAAATGCAAGCAGACATGAGATGGGCAAGATTTCCTCATGCCACGCCACAACACAATTTTTGTGGTGTTCCCCCAAACACTATAGTAATTCAAGGGAACAGATGGAAACCGTAGTGCATGAGGAGTTTCTCCAGCTGAAGAAAATGCTGCTAGCCACTAACCAGTCTCCCTTTGCCCTCAAGCTGCAAAGCAGGTACAAATTCTGTTGCAGCTACCCCTGCAGTCCTTTGCATTAGAAGTAAGGGAATTTTCTAGGGTGCTTAAAAATTTCCTCCCAGTCTATCTGTTAGGAATAATGGGAATACCATGGTATTCCCATGGTAACAGTTTCCCTTGCAAGAAGGAAGTAATGTTTTGATGATAACTGCTATAGAAGATGGAAACAAAACTGATCCAAATTCTATAATATTAAAATAAACTTACTAAATTATAGATAAGTCTTCTCTGGGATACATTACATAGTTATCTCTCTTCCACATATAGTGTCCTTTTATAGATTTTTATAAAAGAAATGAAAAAAATGGAGTAAGTGGCACAAACAGGAAAAAAAAATGATAAATATCACAGTCGATAAAACAGGAAAAAGAATAATAAAACAGTCGATAATTTCCCAACTACAGAAGGACAAGATTTAAGGATTCTGGAAAAGACATCAGAGGTTGATGCAAAGAAATTAAGAACTGCCCAACCTTGCTGTAATCCCTAGCTATTGTAAATCTCTTGCAGTTTGAGAAAATAGATGACAGAGTCTCTTCAAAGATAAGAAAAGCTTATCTGAAAACAAGAAACCTAGACAAATCCTGGATATTGTAGGTGTTTAATTCTTCTGGTACCAGTTGAAAAAAATAACTGAGAAAAAAATGAAAGGAGTCTTATTCTCTGTAGAAATAATGCAGAACCCTTTTCTTACAAAATTTGAATAAAATCATGCAGAGGCTACTGGAAATATTTGAGAAAGTAATAAAGCTGAGGCTATTAATGGTTCCTCACCCTCCTGGGCGCAATTCCCATTCTTATTCAGGACTACTGAGCTATTTTACCAGTCTTAATTCTTCCCTCACAGTTGTGGACATAGTGTTATCCACTTTGCAGCTGGGAGGACTGAAGAGTGGAGACACATTGACATTGAATTACATGGTGACATTTCTGGGAATGTGTGAAGTCAGGCTCACAAAGTTGTGTTGTATTTCGATACAAGTGCCAAAGGGGGTCTCCTCGTAATATATAAAAATGGAAGAGATACAGATGTTTTCATCATCAAAATCTTTGCTAGAAAGGAAGTATAAATAACAGAATAGTTATTTGGGGTTGTTTTGCCAATGACACCAAGCTGTGTGTGCGGTCAGCATGCTGGAGGGAAGGGATGCCATCCAGAAGAATCTTGGCAGGCTTGAGAGAGGGGCCACTGCAAACCTCATGAAGTTCCTTGAGGCCAAGTGCAAGGTCCTGCACATGTGTCAGGGCAATCCTGGGACTGAGATCTCCCTGAGAACCCTTCTAGCAGCCTTCCAATACCTAAAGGGCCCTACAAGAAACCTGGATAAAGACTTTTTTACAAGTTGAGTTGCTCTGGGACTCCTGATAAGCAGCAAGGAACAGCGCTTACCTAGAAGTATGAAAAAGCATGCTAGGAGTTACTAGCTGGAAAATGCACCTTGAAATACTCAATGTCTGTCTCATTGGCAGATTATATGAAGGAGTCTTTTATCTCCTGGACCCACTCAACTCACATAAAAGAAAAACGGAAACTAAGCCTTAGCCCTGAGGCCAAGTGGCAAGGATTTGTTTCTACTCACACTGCTTATGGTGAGCTCTGTCCAGAACAAATTAGGTGCATCCACCCCACGATGTACTTAACCCTGAATCTCCTCTGGGCCCCATATGGTGCTCCAGTAGCCCTGAGGGTTTTTATCTGTTTTTCTATTCAGATTTTTTCACCATCTGTTGATGGGGTGGTTTTATTTCATGAAGCTGAAAATTTTACACAACCTGGGGCATGGCATGAAGCTGTAAGACCCAAATAGAGCATACAAAACCCATTGAGATAATGTTATAAAGTTTCATGGGATGGAGGCAGCCATACCTGTTGTCTTATCCATACTTTAGGGAGTGCTCTGGGGAGTGAGTTATCCCCAGGAGGGTGCTGAGGCACTGGCTGGAGCAAACCAAGCCAGAGCCAGATGGAGCAAAAATTAAGCGCTGGGGATGATCAAGGCTCTCCTGATTGACCACACTCTAGGTGTAACCAGAAAAATGGGGAATAGATAGTAATTGCACATATGCAAGAAGGAAAGAATAGATGTCTTCAGCAGTTTATTTATTTGCTTTTGTATTCACAGAGGAGGCAAAGAAATATTCCTCATCAGAGGAGTTTGGGAGCACTCAGTGTGGGGCTGGAAGAGTCTGGTATGAACAAGGGGTGATATGCTCCCACCCCAGCACGTTGCCAGCCCCTGCCTTGCCAGCCCCTGCCTCGAGTCTCAGAGCAGAACCCCAGCTAGTTTTGTAGGGAAGAGTGGGGCTGCCATCAGCTGGGGGCTTATTACAGCTCCCAGCTTGAGACCTGTAAAAACACATGTGGGCATGTGCACCTTGGACAGGCAGCAAGTGGGTACAAGGGGGGACGCTGGAGGTGCAGATGGAAGGCATTGGTAAGCCCATACCACCAGCACGTGCCTCCGCCTCACCCTCTGCCTGCGCTTATATACTTTGGGAAAGGAATGGCTAGAAAGCTGTTATGTGCTTGACAGAAATTATCCCGGTGGGCTGCTTCCAGGCAGCATGGAAAATGCCCTTAGCTGGACAAGTGCTGAGGCCTGCACACAGGTATCTTGCTTTGCTGCCCTCCTGATTCTCACAGGACCTAAGTTAGTCTTCAAGGATAAAGAAGTCACAAGATGTTAGAAATAACATTCCTAATGGAATGCCAGTTATTTATGCATTTCTATGAAGCTCTCAAATTTACACTTGCTCTGGGTTTGTCTGGGTGCAATGCAACGGAAACGTACAATATCCAATAATTTCCTTCCTTGTTATTCACATAGAGTGCTGTGAACCTCATGGTAGAGCCAACAGAAAAGCAAAAAGCCGGAAGAAAAGCAAAGTCACTACCTTTAAAATTAAAGAAAAATAATGTTGATTTATAGTGATTAATAAATGATAATAAATGTTCTTACAGCAGATTTCTAGTGGGCAGATGGTAAGAGACAGTTTTTGTCACTCAGGATGATAGTGGTTAATTGAACACAACAGGAAATAACAGATGCATTCTTCAGTTAATTTGCTTTTCTATTCAAAGATGAGGAAAATGATAGTGACTCTAAGTAGGAGTTGTGTCCCTGGTACAATAGGAAAGGACTTACACTGGAGGCAGCAAGAATAAGAGGAGGTACTGAAGACATCTCTAAGAGAGTGACAGAAAGCAATAACCATCTATGTCTCCTGAAGTTTTCCATTTCTGTTGTTCTGTCATGGAGAGTGAAATCTCTGTTTATGCAAAAGGATGAAATGTGTTTGTTAATTACGTTTGAATAAGATAACAAACTGTGATCTCAAAGCCATCTGTAAATGTAAAACCAGGTGGCTGAGCAGCAGAATGAAGATTGCAAATAGAAGATCATAAAAATTTGGGGTGTAAGAACCACTTGTACATCTGGTCTATTTGTGAAAAGATGCAGTAAATGGTTTCTATATTTGTAGGCTTTACCTTGAGCACAATATTGCTGGAGACACCCCTCTGGTCTTTGGCCAGGCTTTTCATTGAGAAAGGAAAACTTCTTTGCAGGTCGTGCCGTGAGTGAATTCTCCCTGAAATGAGCTCTCTTCAGTATAGCCAGCTATGTAATTACCCTGATGTGATCTCTCATGTTTCGCCAAAGGTGCCACTTGAGCCCTCTGTGTTTAACGTACCTGTCATTCCCTCTGCTGTGGATGCTGTTAGCATCACCTATCCACAAGTATGACAGGAGATGAGACCTTCACACAATCAGCTGTGAGGCTCATGAGAAGGATGCTTCATACGTTTCTGGTTTCTTCCTCTGAACTAGATTTTAGGCTCTACCACCCCCTCCCCCTTTGTTTTGATCTATTTTAGTTATTCCTGGAAATGTGCTGTGATGTTCCACATTATGGAGGAATACTTGTCCTTCCAAATCTGAAGCCGAAACTCATTTTCTGCATTGAGTATGTCTCTACCCTTCTCTCTGCTTAAAGGCACCAAAATGAACTAACTAACATGAGACTTCGCAAACTGTTATTTTTCATAATACAGAACTAATTTTTTGTCTACCAAATTGTATGGAATGGGAAGAGGTACTTAAAGAAATTAAAAATATTTTGTTTTTCAGAAATGTTTAATGCATTTTATATATATATATGTGTGGATATTAAGTACAGATTCATTGAAAAAACCAAATATCTTGTCTCCAGATATTCTCAGTGGGCAGAAGCCAATTTACATGCATTTGCAGAACATGCATGTAATTGATATGTAAGTGTTTAAGGCATGAATATGTAAAGTATCAGAATGCATCCAAACTAAACGTGTACATGTTCCCTTTGTGAATACAGTGTGCACATCTGTTAAAGAGCTTACCTTCATTAAGCAGAATATGTTACTGCAAGCCTTTCCTCAAGTTATTACTTTAACTGGTAAACAGGTAAAACAATGTAAAATTGGGTTGCAGGTTACTTAGAGCAGATTAAGGTAGAATTTGATGTCATTTAATTTAACTTCTTGGTTCTATAAACCAAAAAATGTTCCTCAACAGGATTTCAACACATGCTTTGGAAAATATGTCTGCCTACATGAATGCTGAGAGGCAATGATATCCAAACATAGCTTGCAAGAATCTTGCTCTGTGTGTTGCAGGCAACTGCGGAGCTTGTATTATTGCAGCCCCCCTCTGAAATGAGGAGCATTTAAGACTGTATATATATTCATGGTTGATGTTAAATAAACTGTGCTGGAAAGCAGCTTTTAGAGCCATCTCTGGAGATTGATAGGGAGGAGTTGTAGCTCTGCTGGCAACTTCAGGCTGCTTCTGGTACAGCATTCACTGTACTCTTAGCCACAGTAGGAGCTGGTACCACAGGATCATGTACATAGGTTTGCTCTGTGTCAAAAGCAACCAAAAAATTGTAGTTAATTGCATCACCACATGAAAGGGTTACAGGAAAAGCATGAAGGTCTCTGATGGAGTAAAACCTGCATTGAAGGGATTTGATTTCTGCCTCATTTTGGAAAGTTTAGGCTTTCCAGCATTTGTCATAGTTTCTTGGAATTATATAAGGTGTTTTTCCCTTCTGAAATGTCTGAATTAATTGATCAACCCAAATTTCAGTTTAATTAAGCTTTTGCCTATGACTTGTTCTTTGATGTGTGTAAATATATTCCATATAGCAGCAGCTTTTTTTTCATGCTGATTTTGAAGTCCTTTTAAAGTGAGATGGGGATGCTTCTAATTGAAGCACTGGCTTCTATATCTCCAAAGTATGGTGCTTCCTAATTATTTAGTACTTCCCTCTAGAGAACTATCAAAGTGACACTGAAATTTTAGAATACAGACTTTATAAAAAAAATGTTGGAAAGCTATTTGCAAAATTTGTTAAGCAATTAGAGCCCTTCAGAGTGATTCCTGAATTGGCCGTTACAGTATATGAAGCACACAATGAAGTCAAATTGTCATTATTAAAAATTAGCAAGTGAAAATGAGGCAGAAGCATCTATGTAGTGTTTCATTGCTGCAGACTCAGAATCTAAAACGCCTGTCACATCTGCAGCTCATTGTGACCTGAAATGGGAGAGCGCCTCGTACATCTGTGAGAACAATGCCTAGTGACTGCTGGGGCAAGTGGACATCGCTTGTGCAGGGTGCCAGTAAGTCTTTATCCTTGATGTCAAGTCTCACATTGCCTCCTGACAGCTGGCACGAGAGGTCAACATCGTCTTTGTAGCACTTTGTCTTCATCTTCACTGAAAGCAGTGAGAAGCCTCACTCATTTGGAGGAGAGCATTTTCATGGGTGGCTGGTTGTGTCACTCACATGCAGCCTGTAGGACAAGGGTCTTGTATCTGTGCTTGTGGCCAGTGGTTCCATGGCTGTCTGTAGCAGGGGCACACGCACAGGGCCACATAGCACCTAGCTTTGGAAAGGGTGAGTGCAGCAGGCTATTCAGACCCCTTTTCCTGGGGCTTCCTTCCGGTGTCACAGATGGTGGAGGTGGGAACTTCCACCAATACGGGTATTGCTCTTCATCACGTGGATGGTGGGGTTTGGGGGGATTTGAGTACCATAACTCAGTGGAAAGTTCACAGGAACAGAAGGAGGTACATCTTTCTTATGCAAGCATATATGCCCCTCTCTTCCTGCTTCCAACCTTGGAACACAAAAATTAGGAAGATGTTGTGTTTAGCACCCAGAAAGAGCATTTTCCCCAGCCTTGCTTTCAGGAGTGGAAGAATCATTTTAACAAGGCTTTTAACAAAAACAAAGCAAACCACTCTGTTGGTGTAAGCCAAACACCCAGCACGAGGCATTGAAGCCCAACCAGTTAAAGTTTGGCAAAGCTGTAAGCAACTGAAAGCGGGTGGGAGGCAGCACCTGGCGCCTCTCTTGTGCCAGCTCCTGCAGCCGAGGCGGTGCTTGCAAGACATGTAGCACTGCTGTGAAAGTTTCTGCTCCCCTGGGACACAAACCCCAGACCTCATCTCTCTTTCCTTTAGCATGTGCCAGATTTGAAAGGGCTGTCTATGAGATGTAGGTGTTTGCTTCAACCTGTTGCTTGCCAGAGTAGTTTACAACCCTGCAGCACTGGTGGAGTCAAACTGAACTTGCCTCCGTTCATCCACGTGCATATAAATGGGAAAATAATGGCCAAACAGAACAGAAAGGCTAACAACTTGGCTTGAGGGGTGGAGGTGGAGGAAAGGAGGTGACTGATGTTTTGCAGGGATGGTGTTGGGCGGAAAGCAGGCTGCCCTGTTTACAGCCACTCACTTCTAGCAAGCACAATGCATACAATTACTGAAGTAAGAGGTGTCAGTGAACGAATGGTTTGGCAAACTGCTTGTGCTTAATCTATGCCGATTTGTGAAGTCTCCAGCGGTTTTCTTTGTACCTTGGGAAAAAAGGAAGGGGGGGAGAGATAAAAAGTGTCTGGTTGCCATAGCGACAGAGCAAGGCTGAGGAGAGACCAGACTTGTCATATTTTCATGTTTGATGCTCTCTATAAAATGATGTCAGTAATTACACATGTAGTGATTTGCCGTGCAATAGAGCAGCTTCTTTTCAGGGTGCTGCATGCGACACAACATGATGCTGAGCCCCCTTTAGAGCAGGGACACAAGCATATTGACAATTTGGTAGGCATATTGCTGGAGAAATTGCAGGAGTGGGAAGGAAAGAGGGCGTGACAGCAGCCCGGCTCTCCTTTCAGAAACAGAATAAGAATCAATTAACAAGTTGCCAGTGGAAACCTGGCTATAATTATAGCTCTATTATGCTGGCCGTGTTGCTTTCCCATGGAAAACACAGTTTTTAATTAACTTGTGGATTTGGCACCAGCACCTACGCACTCCCTCTCAGGAACGAAGTTGGTGTTTCCCTGCTTGGGACTGGCACATTATAATAAGTAAAGGTACTGGTAGCGCCTGCAGACCTGCCCCTAAGCAGGATGCTGTGTCCTGACTCTTCCCAGGCTAGGGGGGGAGCAGGTGTAGCTCTTCTCCATGCATTGTATTTTGCAGATAAGAATGCAAAACTAAGCATGTTTTCCTTATTGGAAATGTTATGATTCCTGAAGGGTACCTGAACTGGCAGATCAGCTGCAGAGGTGGAGGGACGGATGGGTGGGAGAGCCTGTGTTTCTGGGAGAGACGTGGGGTGGAGGTAGTTCTCTTGAGGTGCCCAGACGCTGTGTCTTCCATGCAGTTCACAAGACTTCCATTACATCCTTCAGGAGCTGGGAAGGAGTGGAGTACAGAGTCCGGTCAACATCCTGAACATAGAATCATGGAATAGTTAGGGTTAGAAAGGACCTTAAGATCATCCAGTTCCAACCCCCCTGCCATGGGCAGGAACACCTCCCAGTAAACCATGCCACCCAACATGATGGGAGAGAACTGATTCTGCATCATCAGGAGCAGGGACGGAGGTAGGCTCTGCCACCTAGACCTTGCCAAGGTGCCCACATGTTAAGCCTGTTCGTGTTTTTAATTCTTCCACCTCTTTCTGCCACTTTTTCTCAAAGGCAATCCTGAATTACTTGAGGGAAATAAGAGTATTTCAGATGTGGCAAGCATACTGCTTTTAAAATGCAAATGTGCTATAGATGCATACACCAGGCTCTGTGTTTCTTTTCTTCTGGCATCACTACATTGAGAGTAGTTCAGTTTTTGAGTGTAATGCGAAACTACAGGGGTTTCCCTAAATAAATACTTTTCACTGAGTAGCTTGTTTCTAACGGTGATCTGTGTAGAGTGCTCTGGGGAAAAGTCTAAAATGGAGGATGTTTTTAAAGCAGCCTTTCCCAGTTGTATATTCTGTGAGTTTCCTGAGCTGGGTGTCATGCGTAGTTTGATGTTCAATAATGTATTTCTCTCTGAGAAACTTTTTAACTTCTCTTTTTGAGCCCACATACATTTTCGGCCTCTGCCACATCCTATAGCAGTCAGATTCACAATAATATTTATGTTTTCTGTGAAATGATAATCCTCTGATTTATTTCAAGGCTGTTGATTGCTAATTTTTCACTGAATGGACCATGTTTTTTGTGAAATAAGAAACTCTGAATACTCAGTAGATAATCAGCTTCTTGCAGTACATGATTTTACCTACCTCCTTAGTCCTCTTTCTTTATGCTGCCCAGGCTGACTCTGTTAGTTGTCTTCTCACGTGGAAGGCTCTCTAAGTCCCAGCCTGTCCTTCTCTTTCTCAGCCCTTTTCTTGTTCCACCGTGTCCTGTCATTACTTGGCAGCTCAATAAACTCTGAGCTGCTACATAGAAATTAATAGAACTATGCAATTATTTTCAATCATGCAACCCTTAGATTGCATTTAAGTCAAGTCAGAGGAAGCAGGTTTATCCACGTAAATGCAGTTTGAAACAGTGAGTTAGGAGTTAACCAAAGGATAAAAAATGATACTCTAAAAATAGTTGCTGAAACATTTCCTCAATTTTCTTTGTGTGGCCAGTACACTGCAATAATGTGACAATCGTAGCAATCCAATGGGTATAAAAAGATGATGGGTAACTTAGTATGTGATGAATGTTTCTCCACCTGGAGTGCATTGTTTGCTTCATTTAAGATGTTCTCACCATGTGTCTTTGAGTTGCTGATGTTGCTGTATCATCTCTCTGTGAAAGAGATTACACCATTAGTAAACAATAACATGAAAGCTGAGCTGTGACCACACAGACAGCTAGGAGGGGATCCCTATATAGTTCAGGTTTGGTGTTTTTTCCGTTTCGTAATAATAATGAGAAAGAAAATAAAATGTAGATCTGCACAATGGTTGTTCTAGGCAGGCAAAAGTTGTACCATGGTTATGGGATTCCCTGAAACACCTGTAAGCCTTGAGCCCTGAGTGAGGCTGGTCTGAGGATGGAAATGGCCTCATACACTGGCCTGCGCAGCCTCCTGGTGCTGGATCGGGTGGGCAGTTAGACCAGCCCAGGTATAAAATACAGTAGGATGAAACAATACAAATTTATTTTCCCTTCTTCAGGACATACCTGGAAGAAGTCTTTGCAAGGTGAACCTCAGCTGCTCCAGACCACAGCCTTTGATTCCGGCAAAGCTCTGAGATTTGCTGCTTACAGACTGTGTGTGCTCTTGGTGGTTTGTTGATGAGGAGCAGAGCACAGAATACTTTTGCTGGGACTCCATGTGTGACCACAGGACATCACTGAGAGTGTGAAGTGACGATTTCAGGTGTTGCTTCTTCTGCTTTCATGTAATAGTTGGAGCTGCCCTGAGGGATGCCCCACTTACCCAGGAAAGTAGTCTTGGAATGAAAAAGTGTTGAATTTTTTTTTTTTCCCCTTTTGCATTTTCATCTTAATATCTTAAAACAGCAAGGAAAGCTCTCACTTCACAAGCAGCCAACAGCCTATGGACTGCATTTTGGTGAACCACCTGGCGTGCTGTATTTATAATGCTTTTAGCTGTGCTGATTTTTGCTGTCACAGAAAGCAGATGTGCTGGTAGATCCTGGAGGTGATTTGCAAGCAGCAGGGCTCGAATGCCCGGCCTCAGCAGCTCCCCAGGTTTTTCTGAGCCTGGCAAAACTCATGAGAGTGATAGCAGTGAGCTGCTGAAGCTCTGTTTTCTTAAGGCATGCCACAGCCCTGATGCTGTTTTGATGGGAAGGGAGGATTGTGGTGGGTGAAGTGTCTGTGTGGCCAGGAGCAATTGGTCGGTTTTTCATTCGCAGCATGAACAGAAATTAAAAACAAAACCCAGAACTGTTCCTGGTTCTGTTCACTGTGTTGGGGTTAATGCAGTGGAACAGAACAAAACAGAGAGCTTTTTCAGCAACTGTTTTCCAACTGATGGAAACACTTCAGTTATTTTTAAGTCAAGGAAATCCTGTGTTTCCTCAGCAGCTGTTGCAGTAAAGATGACTGGTCATTTTGCATATATATTTATATTGCTGGAGGCTCTTTTTCATTTTATTACTGAACAGCTCTTTGCAAATAACAGATCTTCACCTGGTTAAGTGGCTGGACATTTGACATAATGTTTCCTGAAATCTCACCTGAAAAGATATTTGTGTGGGATGGGCATGACTTATTACATGGGTAGGAAATTTACTGAAACACCATAAATAGTGAATAGAAATGGCAGCATATGGGCTGTAGGAAAGGTGACTGGGATTACAACAACGTTTGATGTTAGGCATATTTTGGTAAAAGACACAGAGGCAATCTGAAAGTAGACCACACATCCCTAATCTAACAGAACGTACTGAATGAGGTGATCACAAATACACCAGTAATGCTAATTTTTTTTTGCCAGAATACAGAAAAGTGGGGTAGGGCCTGTAAAACATAGGGGCAATTCATATCAGGGAAATAATATGAAGGAAAACGAGAAGTGCGGAAGATAGGAAAAAAGTGAGTGAGAGCTCTCTAATTCTCAAAGAATTAGATAACCTTGTGATTTTGTGCTTATAAGTTGCAAAATCTTCTCTCTGGAGGGTGCATGTCTATGGCACCAGACTTCTCATTGTTACACAGGGTCAAGAGGGGCATTCGGGGTGGGAAGCGCAACACTGCATCAAGCATCAGTGAAGAAACTCGTAGTCTGTTCTGGCTGTAAGGTGTTTTCTATATTTGCTCTTTAAATTTAAAGGGAGGAGTAGACCTGTCTTTTGGGAAGTATCTGTTTTAAACCAGAATGGCACTGACAGAGTTTGTGTACTTTTTTGACATTAAATGAGGTCATTAATTTTGAGCTTCTAGTTGGGACCTTTTGTTAAAGTTGAAGCACTCAGTGCTCCAGTCCTTGCAGCCACTGTGCTGTATGGTTATGAACAAAGCCTGTGCTTTGCTCTGTCCTTCTGAACTTTTGACTCCAGATAACTGAATTTCAGGGCACGACTTGTGCTTGCTATTATGTTTACTGTGGGCCAAATGATGCCTTTTGTGCTGGCAGTGATTTTCAAAGTTTAATAGTATTATTATTAGTCTGCTTTATGTATCTTGCTTGAGTAGTTTCTACCCTCCTAAGTGACCCTTTTCTGAGAGTTTTGGAGACTGAGCAGGTAGCCTGCCACCATTGTATTTCCATTTAAGAACAAAAGAGAACCTACTAGTAAGGTACATACTAATTACTCAAATAGCTTTGTGATTCATCCTGGCTGTCCTCTTATGACAGACCTGCTTTTCCATGGATTTGGTTATTGTTTTACAGTCAATGCCAAAAAGTCGCATTTTCTTGTGGTTCCTTGCATGAGGTTTCTGGCTCTTGGTTTCCAGTTGACAGTATCAGGCATTACAATGATGAATAGGAAAGCTGCTTAATTTCAGTGTGTAAGCTTTTTAGCTATTCACTGCCTGTTTAGTATTTTAATGAACCTCAATGATAGGATAAATGGCTGTTGGATCATCGTGATACAAGGTGCATGAGCTCTGTATGCAGTAAGGTATGGTATAATTATTTTTCAGTCCTGTTATGAGATGGATTTTGTACCTTCAATTAGGATACAGAAGAAGCTGTATTACTTTTTGAACAGCTGGGAATAGAGATCTTGTGGCTGTGTTCTCTGGGAAGTCACAGCAGCAATCTGCTATATAGAAGAGGGCTGGTGAAAAAGGAGTATTTTAGAAAGCAGGAGAGATGAACCACAGGAGAGAGAGCAGCTTGTCACTAAAGCTGTGTTTAGCTCGTTTTCATTTGTTTTCCCAATGTTTTCCAGTCGTTCAGGAGAAGGCTGGGTAATATGTCTACCTGGACACACAGATGTGTACAAATATCCTGTAGTGAAATATATCAGCCTAATTCCATTCTTGCAATGCAGTATTTTCAG
Organism: Psilopsiagon aurifrons; assembly: GCA_025447955.1. Taxonomy (NCBI): domain Eukaryota; kingdom Metazoa; phylum Chordata; class Aves; order Psittaciformes; family Psittacidae; genus Psilopsiagon; species Psilopsiagon aurifrons. The sequence goes on along the minus strand of JAOEHY010027988.1, from coordinate 25,305 downwards.
GGGAAGGGTTAATGATCTCACTCTGCCTGTCTTCCAACTTTTCTCTCTTGTTTGAAATAGAACTTCTCAAATAATATTAATATCAAAATTGGGACATTCTGTTGCTCACGCATGCGTAGTACTGTCAGCTGAACAACATGAAATGCTCTTGTATAAATCTAGCTTTAGGTAAATGTATAGGAATCCCTGGAAAACACTGTACTGTAACAGTGGAGTGCTGTAGAGGGCCATGAAAGTTCTTCAGGACTGTGCAAACTAGAGCAGGGACATTGTGTTGGACTGAGGACAGAGCTGTCTGCACAGTATGTTGTCAGAAAAAGATTGTTCCCAAATATCTAACCCCCAGACATGGAGATCTGGTTGTTTGCTGTGCAGAGAGGTACTTTATATGCATTTTTCTGAAAAATCTGGCTCCGTGTCAAAATAACTTCCTGCTCCTTTGTAATAGGAGATCAAACAGGTGTAGCACAAGTCTGTGACAATCTCTCAGAGGCTTTTCCCTAAGAAAGGTTTTGATCCCCAGAGGTTACTAGTTACACTGGGGCAACCTTGGAGGTTCTCATGGCCCTTTCTTTGCTCAAGCAATGCTGGCAGACAGGAGCCCCGTGACCTCCCGTGTGGTCCTGGTTCTAAACAACAACTGGCTGCGCTGCAGAGAGCAGGTTTTAAATATTTCATATAAGCAGTCAGCTGCTGAAAAACATGCTTCTATTTTCTGTATCCCAAAATGACAGAGAAGTTGATTTTCTGTCCTCATTTTTGTTTTCCTTTCCACAGTTGTGGATTTGTGTTTTGTCCACAGGGCAAGTCTGTGTGGTTCTTGGCAGGCTGCTCGGACATTTTTCTACTGAGTGTCTATCAGAGCATCTCAGTCTGAGTTATACATGAAATAATGCAGAAAGGCTCAATAAAGAGAAACCTGTACTATAGCCTTGCAGTCTTTAATTAGTGTTATGTGCAGGTGCGTGTAAGTGATAGGCAATAGGTGAGCAGCGGATGGAGCATGTTTCATTTTGATGCCATACTGCTTTTTTGCTCTGCAGTGACATTAATAAATTGATGCAGGCAAGCATTTTAGATTTCATTACTGCCTGAAACGCCTTTACTTTTTGGCTTACCCCAATTCATTTATGAGGCATCATCATGCTCACATTAGAATAAGACTAAGCTGTATGTTGCTGCTGAGAATTACTGGATTATTCAATTACTGTTAACGGTGCTCAAGGAATATAAAATATTCAAGAAATGTTCAAGGAAAAATCCCCAGATATCTTAGCTACATAAAGGTTATGTGTTTAGGGATTAATAATGTCCAAACATAAGGCTGTGGGGTTTAGGGGAAGGGGTAGCCGCATGAGTGTACAGCATTGTGGCTGGCGTTACTGGAAGTGATTAACACTCTCTTGGCCCCCCTCATGAACCGACAGCATGATTTAACAGAGGAAGGGAAAGTGGTCCATGAGGTTTTGCAGCCTGCAATCCCCCCAGCTTACACGGGCTGCTGAGTGGTGCAGGGTGGTGCTTCCAGCAGCCAGGCCTGTGGACCAGCAAAAGTCTCTTATCTGCTGTCTTCATCACCTGCCACCTCTGGGAAGCAGAACATAAAATGGCACATGGCTGATGCTGATACCTTCAGTGTGCTTCTCTCTAGAAAACTGACCTTTTGTTTTTTTAGCTGAAATACTTCAGACAGGAGCAAGTCATGTTTTTCATGACAAACTGAGCTCTAGGTTACCCAAAACAGAATACCAAAATTATTTAAATTAGCAGTCCTGCATTGGCAACAAGCATGGCATTAGGCTGTTTTATTCATGTGAAAGTTAGTCACTGGTTTGAATCAAACACAGTGTTACTAGGGTTAAAGCTCTGCTCACATTTCAGACTTTGGCTATCTTTCTCCCAGAAAACTCTGTTTGGTTTTTTTTAACCATAGCTCCTTCATGGTAATAAACTTTCTGATTTGGTGAAGAATTTTACATAACAGAGAATTATTTGGATAGTGAAAATTTACCTTCTGTTGTCTGCTAGACTGGACAGAAGAAGGCAATCTAAAACTACAGCAAACAAAAGCAAGAATTCATTAATTTTAACGATAATGTTGCTGTTTTACTCCAAGCTTAAGTGAATATAAATGTAACTTATTGGAGAGTCTCCGGCAAAAACCATCTGTGCAGGTTTTTCTAATCACATCTGTCCTTGAACTAGCTGTGCATTTTAAGAGGAAGAAGCAGCAGCAGCAGCCGACCTTCAGCTGACTCCCAGCAGCATTTTCCCTTGCAGCACCAGCAGCAAGGAGCAGCCAGTAGCTCTGCTGTGGTTGTTTGGGATGGTGGTAGCACGTCAGACCTTTTTCTTTTCACACTAATATGGGTTGCCATGTTTGTTATCAACGGGCGGCTTAGCAGGAGGGTTAGGATTCGGTGCTTCGAGCAGAGAAATTGTGAGATGAGCTAATTCTCTGTAAGGCTAGTTATCCCTCCGCTGTTATTTGCAGTACTGTGGTCAATAGGGCAACAGTACTCCAAGAAGCTGAAAGAACAAAACAAAACCCCCATTGTCTCTGTAGTGATGAAGGTAATTAAAAGAGAAGGGGGTTGAAAGGCTCCAGATGATGTAAATCATTACCTCCAAGCATTTCTTACACCTCAGAGGTTTCTCCCCAGATGAAGTTGACAAGTGTTTTGTGCTCTGTAAATTTGGTTCTCAACTCAATGATGGTTTTTTTTTTGTTCATTGAGGGGCACAGAACCTTCTTGTCACTGTCACTGATTTTCCAAGAAATCTTAATAATTTGCAGACATCTAGACCCATTAAATGCATAGAAGGAAAAAGCTGCTTTCATCTTGCTTCTGTATTTGTGACGGAGCTACATTTTTGTTAAAAAAAGAAAAAATAAATGCACCCAGGGAACAGATCCTTAGGGAAATCACCAGAAACAGTTGCATGTGGAATTTATAGATCTAAACATGTTATCCTTGGCCCTGCTTGAATGCTCCAGTGGGTTCTCTACATGAGTATCTCCAAAGATATCATACCATAATGATGAAGTTGAAGTCATATGGAAAATTGACTGGTGTAATTATTCATTAAAAATTGTTAAAGCTGCTGTGAGCATTGAATCCCAACTCATGCTATCAGCTGCAAGATAAAGCAGGAGACACTGTAGTTTTGAGAGATACTGTCTAAGTGGCATTTATTTGATTGAGTATAACATAAGTCAAAGCTGTTGTCAACATCTTCTGAAGGATCTTGAGGCAAGACTACTGTTATTTATTTTTTATAATTATTACTAAACTTGACCCAGATGGGCAGATATCATTAAATACATTTTTAATGTTGCTCGCACTCCCAGGTACTTCAAAGCCAAGGTTAGAGGCCACCAGATAGCTGATTATTTCATCTCCCACCCCACTGCACAGCACAATGTATTAGAGCGGCACTAGTGTTTGCTGCTAAGATTAGGAGCAAGCCATTTTTAATCTTAACTTGCAGTTGGACATGTCTGACCTATAAAGGGTAGGTGAGGAGAAGTGATGTTAGATTTAGTGGCTTTCCTCTGCAAGAGTGGAGATGATTGTCAATTTTGTGGCATTTCAAAACTGTTTCTTCTCTACTGGGAGTAATGACTGAAGGCAGCAAGTGAAGTCTACAAAAATACAAACTGACCTGCAAATACTTGTCAGCAACCAAGCAGTTCCCAGCCTTACAAGTGAGCACATTAAGGTAGGAGGCAGTCTACTTTCCCCACTACAGGATGTGGAAAATCTCTGAAGAATGAGTTTTTTTCTAGTTTTCTTTCATACCACTACTTTTTTTTTTTTTTCCAAATGATGACACAAAATAATGTGTTTGAAGCCAATGAGACCTTTTGATGAACACTTTCCTTTGTCTTCTGTGTGTTCATAACTCCTGAACTCCTGGCTCTAGCATCTGAGATGTAAGCAAAAGAGCAGAGGGTGTGTGTTGACATGATCAGTTAGCTGAAGTCCTGCCTCTTCAGACTAGTAATTGCATTCGATGCTGGTTTTCATGTTCATTTTGCAAAACATTACTATTGTAATCCTACTATCTTGATTCTTTTCCAAAAAATCTCAGTGTGGAATGCATGATAAAATTTAATCCTATTACCTATTTAATGGCATCACTTGAGAGTATGGGAATGGTTGTCAGTGTGCTACTAAGACTGAATAATTTGTCAATAATGTATCAGCTCTTTAGCTCAGTCTCACAATAATCGTGACCTAGTCATGCTCTGATTTTGAGGTAGCTTCAAGCTTCACAGTGCAGGCCTCTCCGTAGTGAGCTGTGTGTTAGTGCAGATATACCTTTCACATGTGTTCTGCACAAGAGTCACCTAGCATTTTTAAAGGGAAGTACGTTTGTCAGCAGCTCACACAGGGTCATCCACTAGAACACGGCTTCCTGTCAAATATCTATTTCATTTTTAAAGGTGAATGTTAAGCCAGACTCTTATCATGGCTCATTCATGACACTGGCACTCATGTGAAGATGCTGGCTGCAGGTAATCCCCTTCTGGATAAGAAATTCCAGACCACGCGGTGCAGGAAAGGTCAAATTCATTTGCAGGGAGTCGTGTTTAACTGTGCAATGCAGAAGTGAGCTTCATTACTTGTAATTAATCCTCGAGGTTCCTGAATGTCAGTTTATAGAGACAGCCATGAAGATGGGCCATGAAGATAATTAATATTTGTTATTCCTGACTTTGAAAAGACTCTGGATAGCAATGCTTATAAGGCCTTTTTACTTGGAGAGCCTATGAGGAAATTCCCGGATTAAATCATCACTACTGTTGTCTCTGCCTTAAACTGTTGTTTTATGCTAATTGCTGCCATTTTACAACAGAAGTGCATGGAGAGATACTGTGAAAGATGCATCCTAATATTCTGATCCAGTGGCAGGTTTTCACATTTTCAGAGAAAAAGTGCTTTAGGGAAAGGTTAATGCAGTTATCAGGCAGGTTAGCGCTGTAGTTCCCTGAGGGATTTTCATTGATACAGGCAGGAGGGGGTTCATCTGTAGTATTTTTATCTCAAAACTATTGGGCTGGTCAAAGAGAATGAATGAAATCTAAAAATGCATTTTATTGACAGCACAAATTTCTCTTTGAAAACAGAGGCCAAATTCTCCACAGTCATCACTGGAAAGGTGAAACAGACAAATGTATCTGAAAGCAGAAGATACTCTCAATTCCCTGAATTTCAGCTTATCTTCAGATTAGATTTTGGCTCACCATTTGCACAGGGGCCTCTGCATACAATCTTACCATTCTTTACCTATATTACATTTTAGACTAGACTGAACGTAGGTTAAAGAAGAGTGATTTTCTTGCTTTTTAAATCCAATATCAAACTGAAGACGTAATCTTATTTTGTGGCTTGATGTTGATGTGAAGCATTTTTCAATTATTTTATGTAAACACAGTAATTTTAAAGATCTCACAAAAACTGATTTTGCAACAAATTTACAGTCTCCAAACTGAGAGATTGTTTATTATCTCACACAAAATTTGACCCTCCAGAGTCAAACTTTTTTCCTAATAGAATCCTTTCTGCTGTCTCCTATAGGAGAAAACAATAGAGAAAAGGCTTATTTGAATGCTAGAGACATTAGAAAATGTTTCTGGGCTAATGCAGATATTCACTGTTTTGTAGCCAGTTCTTGAGGTGCAGATTTTCTGGGTTTGAATCCCAACTTGCTCTCATTAGAGTGACTCTAAATTACTGTGGAAAGGGGGAAAAGGAGTCAGTGAGTTTTAGGAAAACACTTCTGTTAGTGAAAGAGCTTTTTGAATATGAAATAGCCTATTTGATACAATGATGCTGGTTTAATGTTGTATTGGTTTATGAGCTAGGGTCAAACTTTATGGCTGTGAATTAGAAAACTTAACTGCCTGGATTTTAGTGCAATCTTTCTAGCAAGTGTTCAGTGATCCAGTGAAAAAATTCAATCTCTTTTATAGTTCACTGGTTTGGCCATCATAAGCAATGTTATTAATTATAGGCTCTAAAGTAGCAACTCTCTGACTTGTGTGACCTAGTAGTCACATTGTCTGAAATGCTGCCTTTACCACCTTCATGGTACTAATTAGCATGTTTATAATGAGCCTCTACTCCAATGCTGTAAACCTCATCAGTCTATACACCTGCAGCAGCTTGTGTATCTCAGTGGCAAACACAAAGTCAGTGGGATGTATTCTCTGATAATTGGTTCTAAAAATCCACCTTCCTCTGATTCTATCCCAACTGTATCTGTGCTTTGTCATTACCCTTTCTTTATGGATTTACAAACATTAGAGAGTTTTTATGCAGAGGTTTTAAGAAGCAAGGAATAATGGTTTTGAGCAACCAAAGAAACAGATGGATAGATGGTGATTTTAATGTATGTATTCCTAAAGTCTAGCGAATGGTCTCCAATTGTTTTAAGAAGTAGCATAAATTGAAGGATTTGATTTGCAAGGCTTGCTGTAAAGTTTGCTTTCAGTCATATGTTAGCCATAGGTGGCAGAGGGTGCAGAGTTGTAATTTCTGCGGGGAAGTCGTGCTTGTCAGCTTGCAGGAGTGTCTGGTTTGTCAAAGCGTCAATATACTTTGACACCTAAAAGCTAACAAACGAAAACATTGTATTGTCACAAAAGGGACATGGCTGGAAAAGGTGCATTGTGGAAAGTCACTGAAAAGCAAAGGAGAGAGAAGAAAAAAGCTTGACATGCAGTGTGCTGGGGTACTTATACCCAGTGGCGGCATTCAGGTTTTGGCAGTCCTTGTTACAGAATGGGCTGTCTTGAAATGAATTCAGCATTACCCAAGTGAGGCGGAGCAGGTGCAGGCTGATCATTTGGGATGAAGAACCACAGCTGAACTTCAGGGGTCCCTCTGTGTGTTCTTATGAGCTGCTGGCTCTCCCCCGTGCCGTGGTGGTGTGCTGCTGTGCCCTTTGTGCCAGCGGGCATTAGACCCACAGGGATGGCTGGTTTGGTACCACTCACCACCAGTCTTCCTCCTCCCCTTCTGCCACCTCTCAGAAGTTTGTTTTCACTGGGTTTGGGGCAGTGCTGTAAAATATGAATTTCCCACCTGAATTTTTTCCATTTAAGGATTTAGAGGCATAGGACCTGAACCTTGTTCTGCCTCAGAGGCTTAAACATGTCTGTTCTCGACCTGTCGGACAGCTGCTAAGGCATGGAGCCGGGATCACCCCACTGCATGTTGCCCTTACTGCTTTTTCTCCCTTTCCTTTCCTTTTCCTGCCACCACTGGGTTCCATCCAGCTGCACAAGGGTGCAAAACCAAAGGGAAACGAAGTATATTTCATGTTGGGTTGTTTTGCACCTGGGTTAGTTCCCTCATCTGTTTCACTGCACAGCACCCAAATATTCATACTGGTAAGAGGAGACATGAGAGAAAAGTACAGCTGCAGCTGGCAGAGAGGCCCAGAGCTTCCTCTTCAGCAGGAGCACTGGTTTACACTGGCTTTATGCACCTCTATCCCAGCATGTTAGGTAAAACTGTCTCAGGAGGTAGGTTTGTTATTAAGACATTGCACTGAGAACTGAGGCGGCAAAGGCAGAGGAGTTGCAGCCACCCACAGAAGGCTGGCACCATCCTAGCCCACCTTGCCAAGCATTGCTAGACATGACCTGTCTTCCAAAACTTATTGGAGCAATAGGAAATGCGAATAAACTTTTATTCTCAAGGATTTTTAAAAGAAGCTCTGCTGGGGAGAATTTTTTCTAAATAAAGTCCTGTCATTTTTCAAATTCTTATTAGAATTTTTCAAATTCATAATGAAAAGAAAACCTGCAATTTCCCCTAATGAAAAATTCTATATATACTTAATACCAGGTTATTATTCATGCTTTTATGTGCTTATACTGTGTGAATTACACTTTACTATGTGTCACCTTTTATAAGAAAGTCTACTTTTTCTTACATTTTTGTGAAATAATGCACAGTAGTTCTGGAGTTTTAAAGATTCCTGGGGACTTTTGAGTATTTAAAAGATGAGCTTGCTGTCAGCTTCCATATCTCTTCCTTTTTATTTGAACAAAGTTTTGGCATTCTAATGTCTGAGCTCAGGTTTGGGAATGCATTCATACAAATTTCCATACAAACCCTATGTTAGTATATATTTGGTATGTAACTAATAATATTTCTCTAGTTGAATAATATATAAACGGTGTTGCTCCTGAAGCACAGACTTTGGAGAAGTTTCTTAATGAACAGTTATGGAGTTCTTGGGATTTGTCTATTATTCTATTCATGTCAAGGTGCTGGGATGCTAAAACACGTAGGTGGTGTTCCTGAAGTGTGTGCCTGGATCTTGCACTCTGAGATGTGGGGTCCCCCCCAAACCACTCATCAGTTTTGGATGAGTGCTGGCCCCATCCCTGCTAGATGATCTCCTGAGGGTGCATGGGGACAGTGGAGGGCTCACTGAGACCCCATTGCCCACTGAAACGAGGACAGGTTTACCAGGTTGCTGGTGGGGCAAGTTGCTGGGATGAGCTTGTGACCGACTTGGTGATGCAGATGGAGAAGAAGAGGGACCCCAAGGGAAACGACCGTGTTGGCCACTTCCTCTTGCTTCAAATAGATGGTATCTTTTTGCAAGCACAATCTGTGTGTATGCCGTCTCCTCATGGTTTAATGTACCTACATATCTTAAGGCAAGACTAGCATCACAGAAACTCTCTAACTTATTATTTCCTCGGGCAGTGGCACGTTAATGTGGAGTGCGTACGTGGAAACTTGGAAGGCTCCAGACCTGTCTGATGCCTGGCAGTCAAGTTAAGTGAGCATGAAGTCATTACCACAGAGCTGTTTTTGTTCGGACTCACAGTATAACGGAACACTGTAGCTGTGAGTTAATGTCAATGGACGTAAACAGGTTGTTGGCTTGCAAGCGCTCACTGGCGTGTCATTTTTGTGTGTGTACAGTGATTCGGAGAAAACTCCAGGGACAAACTCGCCAACAAAGCTTTCCAGTTGACAAGCAGGTATTTTTTGCGGCGCTGGAAGACACGGGGGATAGCTCCTCCTAACGTGCGGCCCCGTATTGCCAAGCAGGCCATCCTTATATTGTCACTTGGGCATACTTGCATATTCATTAGGCTACACATGAATTACATCATTTTCCACAAAGTTTCCCGCATACATACAAAATGTGATGGTGGTCTTTGGGAGTCATTTACTTCTTCCAACAATCTTCATCACAGCTGGCAGTCTTTGAAGCACCAGCTTAATTAACATAACAAACATAGCAATCATCCTGTCCCTCTACTTACCAGGTAGCTTAACTGCTCCCATTCTGGACATTTGCTAGTCCTGATACTCTCCAGTAGATGTTTACACCAACTTAATGGGTTCATTAACATAGCAATCTTCCTGTCCCTCCACCCATCAGCCAGTTTAACTGTGCCCATCCCCAGGTCCTGATTTCTATTTTATTTTTCTTACATTTTTTGCACTAAGGTCCTAAAGACCTAAAACTGCTTTCAAGCACCCCCATTACAAAGCCATCAGACTTAACCTTACTTAGAACTGATTACATTTTGTGCTTTTGTGGCCCCCCTTTTGGCAGTGCACGTGCAAGCAGGCTCTGTCCCTCAGACCAGGGCAGTTAGTTAGTATCAAAGGCAGCAGAAATGGCCTTGCCATCACTGAGCTGTTTTCCTGGAGAATCTCTTTTCCACCCATACCCACTCTGACAGTTTTTTACTAGATGGCTTTTTGCAGTGATCTGCTTCAGATATATCCTGCCATTTTTCATAGGCGTGTTTGAACCGAACCTTCTGCTGTGAGTCCACTTTCTTAAGGTACTTAAAAATAATGTCATCAAAATGAAAAGTCTTCATGAAGTTTTGTGTTGCCACTTGCTCTAGGAGCAGCCTTGTTGGAAGGAGAGCCTACGAAGGGTTTTGCAAAGGTCTGAAATGTACTTAGTGGATGGTTTTCCACCATCTGCTTTTTCATTATCATTCCTCTCGCTATTGCCCCACTCTGCTCCACTCCTTACCTTGCACCTGGAAAAGAGGGCTGTGCACCCAAAAGTGTGCATGCTTTTTATCCAGAGGCACTAGTAAATGTTAATGCGCCTCCCCACGAATCCTGCCTGTCCCATATCATTAGACAGTCATGGCTGCAACAGAGGTGCTACTACTCAAAAAAATAATAAGTACTTAATCCTGATGAGATTTCCCAGCAGTGACAGAAGGCTCGGGGTGGTGGGGAGCTGCGAGTGCAGCCGGATAGTCCTCCCCTAGGCACTGTTTATCTCTGCTGCACCCCTCAAGGTCTTATCATAGGGTGCATGCTTTTTCTTAGAAAGTAGATCTTTCAGTGTGATGGCTCAGTCATTACTGCTTCTCCAGTAAAGCCCTAAAATAGAAGAGGCTTTGGGGTTTTTTAATTTTAAAGTCAGTTTTTTTCACATCTAACAGATACGAGTCTGTGCATTGGTGCAACCCCTCATTTTTGTTGAAAACAGCAAAGCAAACGCGGAACTCTTTTACAGAGGAAAAGGTCTTGATATGTTAAATGGAGCTTTTAAATGTTGAATTCTGCTTTTTAGTCTCAATTTAGACTTACCGTTAGATACTCTGTCTTTTCCCGTTAGGTTGAAATACACTTTATGACTAAAACCCACTTTTTTCTGCAGCAACCTGAATGTTGCTAATGAATCACCTTTGTGCTCTCTTGGGTAAATAAGAAAGTCTTTTGGTATTGTTTCATTTCCTTAATCCCAGATAAATTTTGTAGCATTTTCTTGAATCCAGTCCTGCTCCAGTCTACCACTATTTCCCCCTGATGGACAGGCGGTTGTTGAGAAGGAGCACGGTGCTTCCCCAACAGCTTTACCTCTGCTGAAGATCCTCATCCTTTTTCACTTAGTCTTTGCCAGGTACACCTGAGATTTTTCAGCTGTCTGAGTGGGTTTAATGCAATTAAGAAGAACCCTCCTTATCAGATGACTCAAAATGGCTTACGTAATTGACACATCCACAGTTGTGTTTATCCCCCTCCCTCCAATTTTTGTCTTTAACTGTTATCAGAAATTGATTGGTGTTTTCTTTCAGATCACTGATGAAGTTTCAGAGCAGTTTTGTGTCAGAAACCAGATCCCTATAAGCTTCTTAAAAAAAACTATTGTCCTATGATGAATCCCGTTTATGATTAGAGGGGTTTCATTTGTGTGTGAACTCACTGTCAGCTCCATTTGAATAGATGTAGCATTGGCTGCCTTCATTTTGTGTAAATGCTTTTTAAAAAGCCAGAGTTGCTAGCGGCATGTGTCTGAGTGCCATACAGAGATCTGTCCTGGCACTGTAGATGGTTTCAACCAGTCAGACACACGGTTCTGTCAGAAAACAGCAGCAAGTTTGCTTGATCAGACCTGTTTCTTGTAAAACCATGTTGATTGGAGTTATTATGTAATAGTAATTATGCTATTATCTTTCCATTAAGAATCTAACATAGAGCGATGTGTTTAGAAATTAAGGGGAACATATTTAATTTGTTTTGCATAATACATAGGATCCTGAGTCCAGCTTTCAGTTTACAATATATAGGAAATGCTGTTTGTTTCCCACAAGCTTTCATCTGTAAATTCGGAAGTATGTGGAATGATGAACTGTGATTTACTGGCCAAGCCACTCCTGAGTGTCTGCCTTTTCCTTTTTTCTTAATTCATTCCTCAAAAAAAGATAAATGACATGACATCGTTATGGGTTTTAAAAGAGTGTTTGTGTGTGTTCTTTCCTCTTAGTTCTCTCTTCTGTCTTCTCTCTACTAGAGAGCTTGACAGACTGTTTTAGCATTACTGATTGCAATAACACACCAAGCAAAATTCATCTATGAAACACAACTATAGCACTGATTTCAAAAGCTTTAACAAAAGACGTCCCATCTGGAGCATCTAAAGCTCTCGTATGGTTTGGTTTAGAGTGTGAAAATTGAAACACTCCATTCAGAGAACCAAGAAGTAAAATTGGTTTTGATGTATAATGTACTCAACAATTGTTTTCCAACACACTTGTTTGTACTTTTTTTTTGTTAGTGTTATAATTCATAAACAATTAAAGATGTCATTCCATTCTTTATCATTTTCATTTTTGTTACCTTCTTTATGCTGTATGAATGAAAACAAAATTTACATGGTGATGATAAGGAGCTCTGGGTTTGATACTGCTCCAAACCATTTTATTTTATTAAGACATTTATTATTTCCATTTCTTTGTCTAGTTACATGGTTATCAATGGCATATTCTGTTTAACAGAATAATAAAGTGCATTTCTGTGGCACTTTTCATCCATTGATTTGGAAGTACTTTCCTGACATTCCCTGCGGATAGAGGAGGCATTGTAATTCTGATCCTAGCAAAGGCAAAAATTAGCCACAAATAGGATGAATATGGGACTCAGCAGCAGAGGGAAGCGGTTCATTACCCTTACTTTTACGTCACTAGCCAAGTTCTGTGATCTAGCAAGAGCACTACAGAAAGTCTTTTATTCAGGTGCAGAGGAGAAAAGCCGAAGAAACAAGTCATTGCCAGTTACCAGGTCCAGGGCTTCTAAAGGCTTCAGTCTCATCAGAAAGTTGTTATATGTGGCCCACTGAACTCACTGGGACCCTTGCAAGCCAAGAGGTCACACAGTCCAGCTGTTAGATCAGACTTGAGACCCCTCCTCATTCATGCCCAGCAGTTTGGGATTTTCACAACAAGCAGCCCACAGACACTGTTATTGGCATCTGCTGAAGATTAGAGTATGGGTGAGGACCTGGTGAGAATGGAACTCTTCTGTTTCATGAGACAACTTATATTACTCTCATGTCAACTGATTTGTTTGCTTATTTTTTTCTGGCACAGCAAATATTTAGACAGTTGACATTTCTGTAGCTTTATTAAGTCCAGTGCCATATATTTCAGCCTGAAGGAGTAACTCCTTGGGACAAAATGAATCAAGGATATTGCAGCAGGCTGAATTTGTGGTTTTGTGACTTGAGTTGACAGTAGAATGCAGTAAAAATAACAAGTCTTTGTTTGAATTGTTCCAAGTTTGTGTGCACAGAGTTTGAAGAATAGAGGATTTGACAAAGGAAGCTGCGGGTGCATTACGGTGGTGGCCACCTTTCTACCCCTGGGTTTGAGTGGATTGTTTTGATAAAGAAACAGCAGGAACAAGCATATCAGGGGCAGACAGTGATGTTTAGCAGAGAAGACTGACAGCTCAAATTCTTGTGACAGCAAAGAACCTGGATAATGAAGAAATCAAATAGTTGCACATTCTCATTGAACTTAAGGTAGCAAGGTGCTCCACCAGCCTGGGACTTGAATGCTGTGATTTAGCTCTCTGAGAGCAGTGAAATAAAACTAATGGCTGTGTGGTGCTTTGTGCCTGGGACAAAGCCTGACTGTTGGGAAGGTCACTTGGCCATTCAAAACAACCTTAAAGCTAATTTTTTTGGATGCTATATGCTCACAATGAGTTTCCGTCAAAGCTTCTGGCTAAAGACGGAGGATTGGGGAGGATGTGTTTGGTCAGCATGTCTCGTGCCAGGACTTATAAAGTTAACTGACAGTGAGGCACCAGCATTTTCTTACAGCCAGTGCTGCTGAGGCTCAGTGTCTGTGCAGAGTTTTGCTCTCATTTCTTAACATGACCCAGAAACAGATGGAAGAGACCTGTGATGTGAGAAATGTAGCTCTGGTATGAGTGGGAGCAGCACCCATTTCAGCTGTACAGAAGTGTTTCTGCCAGCTCTGCGTCTTTCCCTGCTGAGCTCTATGATTTTGTTTGCTACACACATGACTGCATGCTCTCTTGCAAAGCCTGTCTCCCTGAGGAAGTGTTCTCCCTGGTGATGCTTGCTCAAAGCATTTTGCGGTACCTTAGGGACACCCTTGGGTTTTAGTATGGTGGTATGCAGAGATAGCACAGAAAAACAGGAAGGTTTTTGTGTGAGCTGACTAGTTTGCTTGTCCTGTTTCTCCTTTGCTTCTGCAAAAGAGGGAAACAGTGAGCATGGTGACACAAGTTTCTGTGTAGGTTACTTCCTCTCGTTCAAAAATAAAGAGAACATGAGGTAGATTTGTGTCAATCAAAAATCCTCCTGGGCAGATCTCAGTTTTAAACAGTAAGAGTACAGAAAAATAATGATTCCTCTTAAAATAATGTAACTAGTCCATGATTCTCAGCAGAATTTCAAGGTATTTCATCTTGGACAATACTGATGGAGGTACTCCCAAAAGAGAAATGCAGTGTCATCTGCATTGCTGTCTCTCTTAGTGGATACTCTGAAGAGAAGATCATTTTAGTGTTAAGGATAGTTTCTCCCACTTACTAACATGCTGTTTTTCAAAGTTATTTCAGTGTTTTTCATGTTTTCTGCAAATATAGCGATGTTTTTAATACCAATCTTGATGAAGGAAGAAGCTGATAATACTCTTTTACATAGTGATTTTCCTCTTCCCTTCCTCTCTTTCACCAAAAGGAGGAGTTTGAAATGCAAACTTTGATGTGATTTTAAAAGGTGGGTGATTTCAAACTGATACCGTTTCATCTGGATATCAATGAATCGATAGCACTGATTATTTTATAGCAGCTAGCATAGAAAAGAAATTGAGGGGAAGGAAGGCCAGCGATTAGAGAGGAATGCCTTGACCTCTATTCCCGACTTAAATTAAAAAGTATGAGAAATACTCTGTAAACTGCCAAACCCATCTGTGGATAAGTGGTAGCTGTGGTAGTTAAGCTGTCATTCATGAAAACTGAGGAAAGGCGTCTTGGGGAAAGAGAGAATTTCCATGACAACACAGGGTTCAATGCTAGCACTGTATAATAGCAAAAAAAAAAAAAACCTCTTTCAAGATACCTTGCTGAGTTTCCAGGACTGAGCTCCTCTTCTGTTTAGGATGTTGAGCAGGGCATGTATGGGAGGAGTTAGGAGGAAATGTTTGAATAGGTGGAAATGCACTACAACATCAGTACCTTGCCTTTCTGGGTAACTGTTAGTACTGGAGGATCAGGAACTTCTGTCAAGTGATTTACTGTCTGATATGGGCTTATCTGTTCCAAAATTTACCCGTCTGCAGAACACATTAAATGCTTGCTTTACAGAGCTGATGTGACATTTGTGTCCCACAATTTTTAAATTCTCAGATTATGGACTATCTGCAAAATGAGCACTGTTTTTAGAAATAAACAATTCTTGGCCATACTTGTATAGTGATTTTGAAGGTCCTACAGACATGTACTTTGGGAAATAACACTGAAATACCCAAGGAAGTCAGACTCCACACAGTGCAAAGTAATCTGGTGCGTGTTGTCCATTCTGTGTTGTTCCAGCCATCAGCTGTATGGGAACAGTTCTTTTAAATAAATAGTGACAATAGCCTGACCTATGAAGTATGATTTCATTTTCCTCTGACAAAGTTAATTAACAGGATGGGAAGTTTGGGGCATTTACGTGTTTTGGAGTACTGGTAAGCATAAGCCAAGATACTGCTATTACTAATCAAGGCAAAAGTATTTTCCTGCCAATGTTTTTTCATGCTGTTGTCTCCAGAGCAAAGGGTTAGGGGGAGAGATCTGATTTAGACTTTGATGAACATCTCTTATTTCTTCACTGATTATGGGAGAGGTAGTGAGAATTAGCAATTTCAGACTTTGAAATGACTGATACGTGTGTGGGCAGACTTGCTGTGTGTGCAAGGTACCTTGTTCCTTCCCAGCTATCCAAGGCTCAGTCTGTAGAAACCTTTTCTCTGAAGCTGCTATCCTAATATTACCGTTGTTTCACCTTCCCAACAGCGTTAGCAAGATAAAGCCTGTTAATCTGGGTCAAGTACACCAGAGAACTGCTCATTTGTAACACATTTCATCATCATCAAACCATTTCCATGTTTGGACAACCAAATAGTAAAAATGTTGTCAGTTGCCAATTTTTTTCACAGTCATTTGTTTTAGGCCCCTTTTTCTCAGAGAAAGATTTCCTGGAGGGTGATGGGTGATTTAACTTTTGCTGACAGTTGTGGGGCCATGCAAGACACTCTTTTCCCTTTCTGCCTGTCAGGTGGCTGCTGCAACTGACCCTGTCCTCCACTTTATCTTCCTCTTTTTCTTTCCTCTCCTTTCTTGTTTTTAATTCCTCCTCTTTCCTATCTGCTACTTTATTTCTAGAGTCTGGGGTAACCAGCCAGGACCAGCAACGTGACTGTAATACAAAGACAAATTAGAAGCAGCGCTTTCAGCTTTCTGATAGTGGAGTTTGCCAGGTCTCACTGAGACAGATAAGGCTGTATTAACTCTCTTTAATGACATTTGCCAAATACTACTTTGCAAGAGAGAAATGTGCCCAAGGAGAAGCGGAAATTTCTTTCTTAGGGATTCTTTTTCCCTTTGTGCTCTAACTTCAATGAATTTCGAAAACAACTTAAGGTCATCTACAGTTCTTCATTTTTTTCCCCAAGAGGAATGTAATACCTTTAAATACCGTTTGAACTGTGATACATGGATATATAAGTATTCTCCTTTAAAAACAGTGACACTAAAAAGAAGATATTAAGGATTTTTAACTTGTGCCTTTAAAGAACCTAATTCTTTTATGTGACATTCATTTGTTAATGTATTAAAGGTTTTGTATGTGTATATTGCTTGTTTTGAAGAAAAAACTAAGAGAAATAGATATAAAATTCCAATTGCAATTAATAGTGCACTTATTCATTCTTAAGTTCTCTGACCAAGAGCGAGTAATTGGGGGAAAAAATGGTTTAAATCAACCCAAAGCAATTCTTTCTTTCCCAGAAAGAAAAAAAGCCATGAATCTTGTTCAGTGGTTTTTCTTTCTCTGTGTCACATTTAATCTTCAAGCTCTGCAATAAAAGCAAATGAGAGAAAAGCCCAGGTTAGAAAATCAAAGAGGAAGGGTGAGCCTGTTGCCTTTTTACTCAGTTGTAGATAATTATACCACTAACCCAAGATGTAAGAGGCTCGATTCCCTTTACTGCCTGGGGGGACTTGAACCCATTTCCAAGAACAGTTCTTATAAATGTGAATGGGAGCGGCTAATCCCAGAATACCTTTTTTTGCTGCTTTGCCAATGGTGTTCCCACTTTGCACAGCTTACTTAAATATTCATTAAATGAGGTAAAAAAGCTAGTGTTCTGCAGTGGATCCGGATGTAGAGCAGTGCCCAGAGAGCTTGTGGTCCTCAGTTCATCAGCCCGCTGCTAAGCAGCCATCACTATCGCATGGGGGCTACAGCATTGCCCAGACCCTGAGTTGTCCCAGTTTGGGGACCGGAGGCAATGCACTTTCCTGTGCCCACAGACTTCTCTGTTTCCTATGAGATAGTTCAGGATACATAATGCATGACCACATTATTACTGTCAAGGATGCTGCGAGGACAGTGGCTGTGTATTCATTCATCCAGTTTCCTGTTGAGAGGGGCAGGTACGCCGTGGTTGTGTGCTGCAGGCTCAGCAGATGGAGGAGGCTGAAGTCAGGTCCCTGCCTAGGCTCGTGTTGCCTCGCTGCGGGGACTTCAGCTGAGCTATGGCAGGTCCCAACCATGTCCCGACTCAGAGGTATGAAATTGGGTGTCACAGCTGAGAGGCCCAGCTCTTGTGCAGGAATTACAATTCATTCTCTGCCCTTTTCCCACCATATTTCAGGAATTTATATCTTTGGTTTCTTCATTTTTACTTAATGTATCTAGACATCAAAACATTCTGGAAACAGTGCTACGAGAACCTGGCGAGTTTTGTCATTTCCCCATAAGGCACCTCGAAACTTCATTTCCCAGTAAATTGCTACATGTGTCCCAACTCTAATGAACTGGTTAGTATTGCAACAGTGATCAAGGGCTTTAAAACACTCTGGGTAGGAAACATCTCCCCCATCTTTATCAGCACATTTTGTTATCCAAGTCTAACCTTATCTTTGCACTACTCTGAATAACTGCTTGTCTGCTTTTCCCGTAAATACTTAAACCTTTCCATCTATGCAATCCCTTTAACATGGGAAAAACAAACAAACAAAAAAACAACCCAACTGTGAAAGACAGAATCTTGTTACCTTGTAAGTCTTCCATGGGAGTGAGACCTGCAAATCGTTATTGCTGGCCTCACCTTCTGGACGGGTGGTCACTTCTGGCTCCTAGGACTGCAACTATATGTGGGTACCTCATTTCACCTTATTGTTGTCCCCATCTCTCTACATTTGCTTACTACTTTGTTTGACACATTTTAATCTTACTTCTTTCCCTAAGAAAGGGAAAGTAGCTAAAAGGAACCTAACTCCTCCTTTGGAGTTTGAGATGTAATGCCAGTAAAAATATTTTGTAATATGTCTCCTTTTGTATGAACTTAACACAGAGAGTTATTTCGTAGCTTTGTGTTTATATGAGATTTGTAATCCCTCTAGAAAAAGACAATGGTCGCTAATCTCATCTATAGATAAAGTGAAAGTGTATGCAAACTTTGTAAACATTTTAGCTAAGATAAATAAGCCAAAATAAAATATTTACATGCAAATACTACAAGGATGTTTTTGTTTCTCACAATGCTATCAGCATTATCTATACTTCCAGGGAGTTTGTCCTCTGATTTGTCATCACTATCTTGGTGATATTTAAAAAAATAACTATTACAAAGTAATGGGGGGGAAAAAAGGTATTGCTTAAATATACAACTTCTTCTTTCTGTCCCTTTGAAACCAATAGAAACAAAAACTTCGTACAAAAGCAAAAATTTTGTTTACTGCAATCCAAACTTTTGAAAAGGTTTTGATAATGGAATCAAGTCAGATAAGTGAAAAATAAATGCAACATTGATAATTGTAATTATCAGTTCTGTTCAGTGAATGAAAACATTTTAGTTTAACAGCCTTCTCTAAGTCAACTGCATTTGAAGTAAAATCTGTCAAAATCAGAGTTAAGGCCTTCAGAAACTTTAAGTCGATGGAGCTACCTACAGATTTGACCCTGCATATCTGATGAGATATACAGCCCAATTTTTCATAAGTGTGTATTCTAGACATACGCATAGCGCAAATCACGTTTTGTACTAAAATTTGTTTACTGGAAGAATGGATTTTCATAAATACAACACTGGTGTATAAAAGCAGCTCCTGTGCTACTTTTCCATCAAACTGCTCGCTTCTCAAAGCTTGGCTGTTACAAGGGAGAAGACCCTTATGCTCAGTATTTGGTTTGGCATTAAAAGATGACACTGAGACAAAACTGGATATGTTACACCTGAAGGAATTTCACTCACTTAGAAATGAGATAAGCCCTATTGCCTTTCTCACAATTTGGCCACAGGTGGGAAACTGTAGAAAAAACCTAGAAGTTACTGTTCTACCAGTTTGTGGTTGTTGCCCTCCTCTTTGCTATCAATGTTGTATAAGACTCGTTTCGGAGGGTTCCATTCACAGACGGCATGTGAGCACCACTTTGTGTAGAGGCTGCCATAGAAATTCACTCTGGAGGTTAGAAAGCTGGGGATAGCCATCGGGAAGTATTAAGATCATGAAGATGAAAAAAGTCTTTGCTGCTTTTTGCAAATATAGATGTTAACAAATACTCTCTGAAATGTTGCTGCTTAACAGCAGATGATATCAGAGGTAAACTTACACACGGCCAACCTTGGCTGCTTTCCTGCCCCTCAGCTCTCCAGGGTGGATCCTCTGCCCTGTGCTAGAGGGAGTTTGAACACACTGGAGCTTTGATGAATCCTAAACACATAGTCAATGCTCTAACTGTGCTCAGCAACTGGCAGTACATTTTCATTAGAAGGAATTTTCTTAGCTGGAAGTGTGATGCTTTGATAGATTCACCTAGTCGATTTCTCATTTTTAAATAAAAAGCCCTCAGGCTATGTTCTTAATTCTTTCACGCTTTGTATAAATGCTGCCAGTTGTCAAAAAATAAAAATGGATATAAAATGCTAACGTCTTGATTAGCATTTTTCACTTGCCCATCTCTAGTCATGCAAGTGGCAGAGGAGCTGAGGAGGGAAGAGCTGGTTTGATGTGACCAGCTCCTGGAGCACCTTGTCACCACTATACTTGAATTCCCTCCACTGAGCCCAAGCAGGGTTTTGCTCTTTAGTACAGCTTAGGCTTCTGTCCAACCAGTCCAGATTGGCAAATTTCAGTCCAGATGGTTATGATGGATATGGTACCCTCTCTTTTAATCTTGACTAAAGAAATTTTGACAAAGGCCTGTGAATTAAGTGGGCCATGAGTAGCAATGACTGCATGAATTTCACATTTTTGCCTAGTCCATCTGCCAGGCTGAAAAGAGGGAAGGCAGTCAAACCGTTTCAGTATAAATTAGGGTGTCTGAATTGCACAAATCCAATTAGTTAGCAGGCAGGACATTTCTCTGCTATTATTACTATTTAAAAAAATCTCTTTGGCAAAGTGTACATTGAGTAGTAAATCTTTCCTTTTCAGGATTGCCATCCATTTGGAACCTTGTCCCACATTTACATGGAAATTTTACTCCCCTTGAACACAAAGCTTTCCCTCTTAATGTGCAGCCTGCATTAATTGTCAGTAATGTGGACAGAAATATATTCCATGGCATTATATCATCAGAACTGAATGGAATTAATAGCCTGACCTGTTGTTATAAGAAGCTTGGCACCGTGTGTTTTATCTGTCAGCAGGATGACTATTTTTATTGGTTTTGGATGACTGGCGTAATAGCCTGAAGTATAATTACTTATCTGAATGCACACAATTAAAACTGTTTTCTGGGAGGACTCTGTGCTGGAAGCACACTTTGGTGGATACTTTGTTTGCCAGGATGGAGAGGATAGTGCAGTGTGCTCCATGAGATGCCACAGTGCATCTCCACCTGCTGAATGTGACCCTTTCTCAGTGACAATTGCTTTTGTAATAGCAGGTTGTGCTTCCTTTTAACACTGCCGTGCCAGTCCTCCCTGCTTCCTCACAAGGAGCTGGCTTGCAATCTTTTGAAGTCAGTGAAGCTCCCATGGCTTTGAGTCATGTGGCAGAGGCCCATATCCTTCCCTCCTTACTGTCTCCTGTCCTGCACAATCCTCTGTGGTTGCTAGTCTCATCCCCAAACAGGTTTTGGCTCTCAGTTCACAGCAGTTGGGACTGCGATCAGCTGCTGTTGACCTCCACTTTTCTTGTTTTCACCTTTTTATTTACCTCCTTTCATAGAGGTGTAAGTGCTAATGGAAGGCAAAAGCCCACAGGGTATTTTTCACCCATGCTGGTGTCTTCAGGCATGGTCTGTGTATGTAACTTCCTCTGTGGAGGCATTTCGAATCCAAGTTTCGTAGAAGACTTCAACCTGCTCCTGCATGACATGGGAAAAAAATAGTAATGCATTCTGGTATTTATGCAGAATGTGTATTAATGGATATGAAATAATAAGCTAGAAGTATTTCAGCTGCACACTGATCATTAGGAGAATGAAAATGGGGAGCACTTTGCATTCGTTATTCATTAGTAGTATTGCTGCTGAAAGGCTGAAACGCCAAGTAGATTTCACTTTGAAAGTCCATTTTCACACTTTGTGAAAACTGAGGTCACACTAATAAAGCTTAAAGCTGGATATAAATAAATATAAGTGGATATATATATATATATATGGATATAAGCAATTACAAATTTTCTGCAAGTCTTCAGAAAGTCCAGTGTCCAAGTATCCATACTGAAGCTTATTTATCATAGATGGGCTTTTTAAATAGAGTGCATTAATTTGACTGCTTAAAATTTTTTGAATCCCCTCCTATCAAATGCTTTAAGAAAGTAACAAAAATATCTGCATCCAAAATACTTTATTTGGACAACTCCTTAGCTGAACTGTTGGGTTTGAATAGTCGAATCCCCTGATTTGACAAAATGTGAAGATTATCTAACAGACATTGTTTTTAGTTTTGGAGAGAAAAATACTGAGTCTTCATTGCCTTTTTATTCCTCAGTCATGCACAAAAAAAAAGACATATGGATATTAAGTAGTCTTTTAATCTGTCATCTATTCACATATAGCTTTGTCAAATTAAATTGGAGATCAATAAGAGACTTAATTTTAAGGACATTTCTTGGCGATATCAATCTGTTCGAGCTAGTTGGTATCTTAATGGATATGAATGCAGACATTTGGAAAAACCAAAGCAAGAACAACTTGCTGAAGTAATTGGTTATTTTTAACACACACATGCAGTGGTTGCGACTGTCTTTTATTGCTATGGGAATAGTAGACAACACTAATAACAACAAAAGATTAAAATTAAACATGTTTGTTAAAAAAAGAAGGTTGCTTTGAAAATAAAATTAGGATATGGTGAATTCTAACTGTATATTTCCTGTAGTGCTCTTCTTCTTAAGTTACTTAATGCAGTCCTGCTTCTGAGAATGTAACTTATATATGAAATTATTACATTTGTTGAAGACACACATGATTATCTACAGAACCTTTTTGAATTAGGGCTGATAAAATTTCTAACCATATAATTATTTGTTCTTGATACTGCATGCTGCCTTTCACACCTGATTTCTAGTAATAAGGTAGTCTTTAATATGCTTAAAAACCCATGCTTGGAAAAGCAAGTGTGGATATGGAAGAGTAAGGTTTTGGAAAGATTTACGCACAAGCCAATGTGTATTCTCAGACTGTGACATCTCTGTTCTCACAGGAGAGCCATCTCCAATCACATAAATACTGTCAGATGTGTGGGTTTTCAAGTCTGCCCATACACAAGAGTTCAGGCAGGTGAGGCCGTGCTGGGGAAGTGACTTAGGGGTGCTCAGCTCTATGGCCCAGCAGCAAATCTGTATAAGCTAAATGCCTTCGTTTTAGGCAGTGCTTGCGGCTCACTCCCTGTCGTCAGCACCTGAACCTGAGAGGCTATTTTAGAAGCAGACTGGCCACGTCCACACCACATAGCCCTGAACCTCCTCTGAGTCCCGTGTGGTCAGTGCTGGCCCTATGACACAATTATTGTGCATCTTTTCAGTTTCAGGTTTCTGGGAGCACTAGAGTGTTGTTTTGGTAACATGAAATGGAGCACCTGAGTTCAGTCTCATGAGGCCATGACAGGAGAGCACATGTAGCATTTGAGGACACTCACAGTGATGTGCTGATAAAACATTAGAGGAGGAATGCTGTAAGGAAGGCACAGACAAATGTGGGACAGTCTTTTCCACCCCAACTTTAGCAAATGCAGCTAAAGGACCATATCCAGAGACTGTCTTGATCTTGAGGAGGCCAAAGCAGAGGAATAAGTGGGCAAACAGCAAAGGGGTGGTCAGCCATCAAGAGCCAGTACTTGCCTTACTCCCTGGCCTGCTTTTATTTAAAAATATAGCCAAGTGGTGCTGAATCATAGCAAAGCAAATGCACAGAAGATCTGTTCACTGCAGAGAGAATAGTGGGAGAGTGCAAGGACAGAGGATGTTTGACATCTACATGCTCAGGTAGTGGAAAGGTTGCAGTAAATGTGTAACAGGTTAGATTAATTTAGGCTTCTTTTATCCATGTGTCTGGTCAAAATTTCTGAGCTAACCAGGCTAGTTCTTTCACTTTTCTCTCTGGCCAAAATGATCTCTAATCTAAGGAAACACATGATTGACAGCTGGGCATTGCTTTCCAGTCTTTTGTTGCAAGTTAAATGTGTGTGCTTAATGAAAAAGCAGAAAAATTGCCTTCAAGGCAATTTTATTGAAAAATTGGGATTTTGGCCAAAACATTTATGTGGAAAGCATCTGCTTGCTCAATAAAATGAAAATAGAAATACCTGAAAATCAGAGTGTGTTGCTCCAAAGCCATTGCGTGGTGCTTTAGGGCAGTTGCAGTTTGGGTGCTTCATAGCCCCAACCCCTCGGTGAGCTGTATTCCCGGTGGGTCTGTATTTCCCGAAATGTGGCATAACTCTGCCATGATGTGCAGGTTTACAGTTCTTTTAAGGATAGGCTAAGTTTTACTGTAGGTGGCAGCAATGACATGAGGTGTATTTCAATGCTTTCAGTCCACAAGTTCAACTCAGCTCACGAGTTTTAGCGACTTTAACCGCCTGTGATGTACAGTCCAATAGCATAGCCTATTAGACTTGGCTAACGAGACTTGGCTCCATCTACCCTGGGACTTCTTGCCAGCATAACTTTGTTGAGCTGAGCCATGACAAGATATGATTTGTGGCTGGCAGGACTTTGCCAGCAGCCACACTGCCAAAGCTGCTGCTGGAGGAAGCTCACCTGGCACAAAGGCAGCTTGGGCCCAGTGCTGACCACATCCCAAGGAGAAGCTCATTCATTTGGTAGAGTGGCACCTTCTGTGCCCAGCTTTCTACCTGCTGCTGCAGAGAGAATGTTCTGCGGGACTTAATTTATCACATCAAATCATGAGCTGTGGTTGCTTCCATCATCACACTCTCTTCCAAGGCAAACATCACCAGCACTGGGTAGTGCAAGACCAAAGGATATTTGGGATGGAGGCTGGAACTTTCAAAACAATTTAGTTGCTGTAATTTGCATTCTGATCATGCCTTTTTCACTCAACAGTATCCCTGACAGGTCCCATACACTGCGTACAGCTGGCCATGTTGGTCCTGTGCCAAATGAGAATTTCCTGGTGTGAAAAGAATCCTCACTTGTCTATTTTGAATCCCTTCTGGGCTTCCGGAACAGCACAAATCATGTTTAACTGGGTTGTAGAGCTAACAGTGAATACGTTGAAGCAAACCCATAAATCAGAAAGTGAAAACTCAGTGTTATTGTCCTGAAAATACAAAATGGAGTGTCTTATGTTCCCAAAATTACCCTTTTATTGAGCCATATTGCAATGATGATTACTATTTCTGAATGGGGTGCTAACATATATTTTTTTCCTAAGGCACCTAATGGTCATGCTGCTCTAAGTCCCTCAGTGGAAGAGCAGAAGCAGGAGAGAGCATCTTTTGCATAACTGTAAATCCAGGCAAACATAGAATCATAGAATAATAGGGTTAGGGTTGGAAAGGACCTTAAGATCATTTAGTTCCAACCCCCCTGCCATGGGCAGGGACACCCTCCACTAAACCATGTCACCCAAGGCTATGTCCAATCGGGCTTGAACACTGCCAGTGATGGAGCATTCGCAACTTCCCTGGGCAACCCATTCCAGTGCCTCATCACCCTTACACTGAAGATTTTCCTCCTCATATCCAATCTAAACTTCCCCTGTTTAAGTCTGAACCTGTTACCCCTTGTCCTCTCACTGCAGTCCCTAATGAAGAGTCCCTCCCCAGCATCCCTATAGGCCCCCTTC
>JAOEHY010027986.1:0-11469 GCA_025447955.1 Psilopsiagon aurifrons | reverse complement strand
TTTTGGTTCTGAAGGAGCATATATTGCATTGTTGGATGCATGTTTGAATTGTCATAGTGGATAATAAGTATTCTTTTCAGTCTCATTACATACCTATTGCTCATTTTGACTGAGCATTCAGTGTTTCTGTAGCTGTGCTTGTAGTCAGTTGTTGTGGGCTGGTTATAGTATACTTGCTTTTAGACTTTTGTTGCTAGCCTACTCTTCTGTCAAGGGATGAAGTGAAACCAGGGTGGAGATGAGGGCAGTTTGTCTCATGTGCTCGTGCCATATTCTAACCAGCAGAAGCTGAAGATTTTTTAAAAATTGTAGTTCAAAGACTTCCTTTAGGAAAGCATCATCTGTGTTTTTTCCTCTCATTTGAAGCTCTGACCTCTGGGCTCTGGGATGTATAATATATCAACTTGTAGCTGGATTGCCTCCATTTAGAGCTGGGTAAGAGATTTAAACTATTACTTTACATGTGGATCATAAATACATTGATTTGGGTTTGGTTTTTACCTTGCTACCCATTCTGAAGCACAGCTTTTCCCAGTGCAGTGTTGATGTTAATGTTGTGCCAGCTGTTATTTGTCCTTTCGGATGTCATGAAGATGCTTATACAGCTTTAACTAGAATTCCCGAGATTCCTTAGTTTATCCTAGGGTTTCATATGTAATTTATACCATAAAAGTAACTATGTCTACATGAAGAGGGTATGAAGCACCTCTGCATTGAGCCCTTTGAACTCTTCTTGTTATTATTCAAGTATTTGGTGATTCCAGGATCATAGGTACTTGGAAGACTGTACTCCTTTGCTGTAGACAGATTTGTGGGAATGTGACTTAACTTGTAGATCCCCTGTTTAATATTTGTCCAGGTTATGCACTGTTAAGGTGAAAGAACCATGGAGAACTAATAACAAGAGCTAATATCTTTCTCTTTTACAGAAATGAGTATCTTATATTCCAGAAGATAATAAAGTTGGAATATGACTTTCCAGAAAAATTTTTTCCCAAGGCAAAAGACCTTGTTGAAAAGCTATTGGTAATATTTGCTGCTGTTAAATGATTTGTTTACATTGGACTGTAGTCGGCTTCTGTAGTTCTTTTTTCCTAAAGTTTTATGCACTCTGTTGCAAACCCTGTAATAAGAAAGAGTGTGAGCATTATTGAATGCATAGGGGAGTGTCTGGAAAATCAGTGTCTGGAAAATCATGTTGGTAAACAGCACTTAATTATTTTGAATCTGAACTCTAAAGCGTGGATAAGGAATGCCGCTCAGCGAAATGCAAGTAAATGGTTCTAAATACCTAAATAACACACAGAAGTTAAAATTCAAATACTTAGTACTCAGATTAATTGTTGAGTTGTATAATGAGTTTTCTATATATTACAGGGAGAGATACTCATTACAATGTACACCTACTTACCTTACAATTTATTAGGCACTTATCTTGCACTTAATGCATGTCTCAATAGTATGAGCAAAAGAATTACTCTGCATGGGTGTATTTGACAGGTAGGAAGAAAAAAACAGTTCTATCTCATTAGTGAGAAATAACCATAATGCTGAAATGAATATGCAGAGAACATTTTGTGTGGTATAAGCTTTTTGAAGTTCAGGAGTCTAGTGTATTAGCATGGTGCGGGAGGAAACAACTTATGTCTTTGAATGATGATCAGTGCAACCATTGTAAAGGATCTAGCAGCATGTTCCTCTCTCCAGGCCAGCTTTATAACTGAGACATTGCATGCTGCAGGGTAAGGTCCAGGTTGCATCAACATCCTGAGAAGCGTGCAGTTTCAGAGTGCTTGAGAGGCTGGTATTTGGCATCAACCATAGCTCCCATACCTGCTTGCATCACTAGAATGTGGTGCTGGGCTATACTTAAATGAGCTGTGCTCCATCAGGACTTTATGAAGAAACAAAGCCAAAAAATTGTGTGGACTCAAAGACATGCTCCTTTCTTTAGATCTGTGAGTTGATCTAATACAAAATGTTACTACAAGGCATACTGATAAATAATATTGTAAGCAGTCTCCTTATATTCTTATATATAGTGATGTATGTTTGTGACCAACTGGTTTTAAGTTTTTGCATGCTGCTGTGCAAAGGTAAATGGTGCTCACCCTTTCCTTGTCATTATTTTAACTTACGTGCATTTGCTCAGGTTCTAGATGCCACCAACAGATTAGGTTGCGAAGAAATGGGAGGATATGGACCTCTTAAGGCTCATCCCTTCTTTGAATCTATTGTGTGGGAGAACCTGCATCTTCAGACACCCCCAAAACTTACAGCGTATTTACCTGCTATGTCAGAGGATGATGAAGACTGTTACGGAAATGTATGTTTGCCTTTTGCTATATTCAGCTCTGATGCTGCCTGAGACTTTAAGTAAAGCATAATCATTGCATCTTAAATATTTTATTGAAACTACTTATATTTTAATGAAAACTCAGTTATTAATAATCTAATATAAAATTGATGGTTACAGTGGTTTGTTTCTTTTTCCCCTGATGAAGTTAGTGTTTGGAAAAAAACTTGTCTTGCTCTTGGCCAAACGTACTTTTCTGGATAAGTTAATCTTGTTCATCTCTAGAGAGGAGGCTGTCTTTTAGTCCATGAAAAATTGAAGCATGCTTAAATTACAAGGTGCAGTTTAGTGCAAAATAAGCTCTTTAATCAAAGAAATTCCTTTACTTCATTTTGTTTCCTCCTTTAGTATGACAATCTCCTGAGTCAGTTTGGTTGCATGCAAGTTTCTGGTTCTGCCTCTTCCCATTCACTGTCTGTCCCAGAGACAAGTACACCACAGACGTCAGGAGGAAATATTGAACAGTACATTCATGATCTTGACAACAATTCCTTTGAGCTGGACTTACAGTTTTCTGAAGATGAAAAGAGGTTACTTCTAGCAAAACAAGCTGGTGGAAATCCTTGGTAAGATCTTTCAATATGACTTATCTGTTACTTACACAGCAGTAAGGAATCCAGAAAAAAATAACTTTGTCCATCTTAATGCCTTCAAGCAAATGATTAGCAACTATATTTTTATTGACTAATATTTTTAAAGCAGCAGCAGCAAAAACCTGATGTTATGTTTCTAAAATTTACAAGGTCTAGAAGGTGTTGTCAAGTATGTTTACAGAATAGGCAGAAATGGCACTATACTATAGAAGTCTTCCCTCTACAGAGACCTAGAGCTAGAAAAGGTCCTTCCTTCTGAACTTTGCCATAAGTGATTTATTTTTAGAGATAATATTCTGTCGATACCTAAGCAAAATACCCCCAAATCATGTAATTGTTTGTGTTTCTCTTCACTCTTGAGAGGAGCTTCTCATTTGTGATTTCCCCCACCCACCCCACATCAGATTTTAGAAAATACTCTTTGAGTTGGAATGAGGAAGAGTCCAAAACTCATCTAGTAAAGTTGTTCAGGACTCCTTGCTGGAAAAGGAGATAGTAGGGAAAGACGTGGAAAATCGCTTGATAATAACAGTAGTAACAAAAGCTGCTTCTGTGGAAGAATTATTTCTGGCGTAATAGGTTATTTCCTTTTTTTTTTTAGGCATCAGTTTGTAGAAAATAACTTAATCCTAAAAATGGGTCCAGTGGACAAAAGAAAGGTAAGGGCTTCTCTTAATTTCCTGTAACAAGATTCAGCTGTTGTGTATTTGCACAGTTGCACATAGATAAGGAACAGGCTTCAGAGCTTCCTTGTTTAACTTATTTGTAAGTATCAGATTGTTTTGTGTTTTAAATCTAGGATTGTGAATAGATTGTTTTTTCTTAATTTAGTGGTGTGCTCTTGAGGTCTGGAAAAGGCTAGAAGTGTGCTATTGATACTTTCATTTTGAGACTGTAGTGAAGGAGTTTTGGTCCTCCCTTCCCAGTCTGCTACAGTCCGTAAACACCTTGTATTGATACATATCTGTGTGCGGCTCAAGCTACAAAGATTAGTAAATAAAATACAAGCCTGTATTGACCTTAACTGTGGTATTTTTTCTGGATATGACTAGTGCCTGTATCCTGAGAGAAGCAGAGGTGATGTTAGAAAAACTTTTAAATATTAACTTTAACATGGTACAGATGAACAGCTATAGTCTGCATCAGCTTTACAGGACTGGAGCTTGTCTTTTATATGAGTTACTACCTGCTTCTTCCTAATTTTCTCCATGAAATCATAAGCATCGATTTCTGTGCTGGAATCTTTGATAAATAGACTTTGCTTCACTCTGTACAGCTAATTGTTTTATGTTAGACTTGAAGATGCCTTCTGAAAATTGTACTTATGTTTTGCCATCGGGTAGGAAAGTACTGCAAGCCCAAAACAAGAGGTAAAGTCAAGTAGGTAAAGCAAAAGGAAAACAAAGGTCCCTCAAACACAAATCTACAGTCCTATCACTGAACTCTTTTAATTCTACTTCTGTTGTTAAATTCGGGTATCTACACTTTTTTTTCCCCTCACACCTTTTTTGCATTGCTGCTGCTGCTTGTCTTGTTAGGGATTGTTTGCACGTCGGCGCCAGCTGCTGCTCACAGAAGGGCCCCACTTGTATTATGTGGATCCTGTCAACAAGGTTCTAAAAGGAGAAATTCCATGGTCTTTAGAGTTGCGGCCAGAAGCTAAGAATTTTAAGACCTTTTTTGTTCACACGGTAAGTGACTTTCTTTCATGTCTTTGAAAGTTGCACTGAGGTCCTTGGATGATTCTTGTAAGTTGTTAAGGAGCAATTTTTTTCTGGAGAAAATAGAATTCCTTAAACACAAGTGTTGATAGTCTTAATTAGTAACAAAAAAAAAGGCACCAGCCCCCCCCTCCCCAAGGCAAAACAACAAGCAGATGGCAACCACCCAATGTATGCATTTGTATGTAAATAGACTTTAAGTGGGTTTGGGGATTTGAAGGAAGTTTTAAAGAAATACTTAAAATTTAGCCCTTTTTTTATACAGTGGTTTGCAAGGAGTGTGCCTACAACATATTGGCTGTTGACTTCTTAACAGTATTAGGATGCCAGATGTCTGGTTATTCAGTAATATAGAATATTATGTAACTAATGGAATTCGTTCTGAGAAAGTTTATTAATTGATTCTGAATAATTATTTCATGGATAGATGCAGCGTAATTACTGCTTTTTTGGTGTAACTGTTTTTGGAGTACTCATTACAATGTTGTTCACTTATAGCCAAACAGGACGTACTACCTGATGGACCCGAGTGGGAATGCTCATAAATGGTGCAAAAAGATACATGAAGTTTGGCGGCACAGATACCACCAGAATGCTGCTAAATAGTAAAGCTTATCCAAAACTTCCCAGTTTCCCTACTTGCTGCTAGAACTCCATGTGCAGCCGATGAGAGGAATCTTTTCAACCCACCTGTTACCATCTCAAGGGGAAGCATGTGTCTGAAATGTTCTGCTTTCGGGTTTTGTTTTGATTGGTTGGTTGCTGGGTTTGGTTTTTTTTTTGTGGGGGTTTTTTTTTGTTTGTTTTTCTTTTTGGTTCTTGTTTGGGTTTTGGATTTTTTTTTTCCTTTTTTTCTTTTTTTTCCTTTTTTTTTTTTTAAAGAAGAAAGAAAAGCAAAAACCTAATGGAATTCAGGGTCACTTTGCTTGCTCATTGTGCTTCTGTTTGAGGCTTCCACATGCATATCATTGCAGTGAAGATCTTACTTTTGTGCACTTCAGCTCAACTTCTGCTGCAGACTAGCAGATAGACCTTGCATTCCAGCTTCACTTAAGATGAGTTAAAACCAATCCACACGCACACACACCGAATCATGTACCAGCCTTCCATTTTATGGGGCTGGAGTTGTCTGTGACTTTCAGATTATCATTAAACTGTATTTCATCAGGGAGCTTTTATATGCCTCTCCTAAGCACCACCTCTTTGTTTTCTCTTCCTTTCCTCACAGTCCCCCAGCTTATTGGTATATGGCATTTGTAGCCAGGTCAGTCGCACCCTTGTGTAATTCCTAACATAGTTCTGGTTGCAGGATTTATGTGGTACTTCAATAATTATGTGAATGAATCATATGTATGTGTCTAGCAGGCAGGCTCCAGTGATACAGGTTTTAAGAGAGTAAAATGCTGAACATGGCACTGGAAGTTTTCTAAAATTGAAATGTTTGTATCTGAAGCATAGAAGATTTTAAAGATTCAGTTTAAATTTTAATATGAATCATGTGTTTAATCAAGGGTCTACAAGCTTACCAGCATGCTTTCAACTAATGCTAACTGAAAGATTAACTAGTTAGTATTGGGGGGCAAGGGTTGCTATTGAAGTAGTAAATAGTTTTTCACCTTTTCAGGAGGTAAGGGCTAGACACTTTCTTTCCATGGTGTGCATGTACTGCGCATGTTAGCGGGGCCACCCTATTTACCTGGGTAGAGAAGGATGTGTGAAAGCATTGTACAATTGATTACTTGAATTTTTGTCTCATTATGTAATGAGATGTACAAATAATACTATTTTTGGTCCTTCGCCAAGTACTGAGCAACTTTGAAAAAAATGTAAGCAATTGAAATATTAGATCCATATAGTAATCTGGTTAAAAATTCAAAGGAAAATATTGATGCAAAGGGGAAAATATATGGTACTTAAGGCATATCTATACAATTAAATTATTTTGCATATCAATCCACTTTATCCTCTTCAAATTAAGGTTTTTTTGTGGTCAGACATTTCTTGTAATGTTTCAAAGACATAACTTTCTATGTGCTGAAAACAACTTCCCTAACAGCATTTTCAACGTGCCCTTGTTCCTGAACCTTGCAGAGAGAAATGACCTAGTTCTGGACAAAGGCATTCCTTCCTTTTTTTAAAAGCAGTATAAACATCACACCTATTTATTCTTCTTCTACACATATTATCTCTTTGCATTTTGAGATCTCTTAACTATGGTGTTTTTCCTTCCACCAAAGAAAAAATGTTCCACTGCAATGCTGAAAAACCTCATGGGCAACTGTTCTAGAAGCAGTAGTTTAAAAGCAGTGGTTTATCAGGATTTCTCAGAGAACACATGAGTGTTGGATATTTTGTTGTTGCATGAGGTGAAGGAGATTTATTATTTCTCTCTTAAGCTGTTATGTGTTTGAACAGTTCAGCTTTTTCAATATCTTTCATTCTTTAAAGGAGTGAATGCATTTGCCTTTTCTTTTGGAGGAAATGCATTCTTGTAGGCTTTTGTTATCCCCCAGTGTATGCGGATTTGACGAAAGTAAGTCACTGGCCTGCAGTGCCTGGTGGTAAGGAAGATGAGGTGTCCTGTAAATGGCTGAAATGAGCAAGTATTCTGTTCCATCTGCGTCATCAGAAATTTCATCATATACAGGGTACACTCCTTGTTGCTAAAATTCAGATAGCACAGCCCTCCTGTCTGTGCCTGTGTTAATCCTGTATGGACCATTCTAACCAAGATGACGTGTATTGTAAGTTCATTGCATTTGCTCTCCGGCTGTCAGGGTCCATTTTTATGTTGGGTCCACTGGACGCCACCCTACTGCTCTTGGTTTAGTCTTTGGTATATAGATGTAAATGTATTCTCAACTTCCTCCAACACTGCTGCATTTTCCTGTATATTCATGGTGTCACTGCTGTTTTGCTATGACAGAACCTGGCCTCACGTAAAAATTCTGGCAAAGTTGTTCTGCTAATAGTGAGCACCGTGGCTTTGGTAAGAGGTGGAGTGATCTCCATGAGCTTGTTCACTAGGTGGAAATCTAGGAATGCTAAAACATCTTCTCTGTAATATTTAGACTTGTAGTCATTTTGCCATAAAATAGCCACTCTGCTTTTTCACACCTTGAAAATCCTCTCTCAGTAGACTTCTGTCCTGCCCACCAAAAGCTTTCAGCCAAAGAAATCTTGGTAGCAGTAAGCTATCAAGAAGGTGTCTGGAAGGCTGATAATCTGCATTCTAGTATTCCTTTTTTCTTTTGCTAATGCTGTCATTAGGAAACTGTGAGCATCTCTTATAGGCATCCCTCCCCCTTAGAACTAAAGTGTTCCAAATCAAGTCTTCCTTAGCTGCTGCTTTTTGGGGAAGGTACTAGAACTTTTCTGAGAGAGGTATTTGTCTTTCTTGGATTGTAAGTGAAATCTGTGGTTTTGAAAGATGGCAGGAGAATAGTGAGGCAAGACAAAGCAATCATGTGGATTTAAGTGTATTTCGCCACTTTGTCCATTTAAAGGTGTGTTGGCAGGTGCTGTGTACCATGAAAGGCTGGTTCCTGTTTTAATTGCTCATACCTGAATGGCGTAGATTCAGATCTTTTTCCTGAGGATCACTCCTGTGGTTCATGGGAGTTCATGGAATGAAATTTACAAGGAAGGTTCTTCAAGCTGCAGATGAGCCAGTTAATTTCTCTATTCTTTGTCTGAGGTCTTTCAAAGCACAAAAAGGCCTGTTAGGCACTTAAAGACCCTTCTTGGACTCCTTAATGCGAACCTACTGAAAACCCGATCTGTTGGTTGAATCCATCTTTTATGTTTTGAGCATTTGCCAATCATTTATAAAGAATCTGGTCAGTAATATTGCAATTTTTTTTTGCTTGGAATTTGAACTCCAGGAAGGTGTTTATTGCATCTATTTTCTGTGGGGTGGAACTAAAGAAAGGGTGAAGTACTACCGCTAGAAAGGATTTTTGAATCACACTGTTATACTTGGTGTCCAGCCCAGTCACAGGAAGTTTAAAACACTTTAATGAACTGGAAAGATGAGTTGATTACCACTGCCCTTAAAGTCCAGTTTTGAGAAGGGTTTGTATTAAGGAAGACTTGCTTCAGATGTGGTGTTGAGGCATTGTGAGCAGGCTGATATTGCCTATTAAGATCTTGTTTGCTAAGCACTGGGATGATGAAGGCGTTGGATTATTGGATAGTACTGTGCTCCACTTTTCACCTTCCGATGTGATTTCGCTGTGAAGTATCTGTTATATATAAGCCTACAAAAAAAAACTTTGTAAGTTGAAACAAGATATGATAACTGTAATCAATTTTCATAGTTCAAGATGCTTAATTTAATGTGCTTGATATCACTACATTTTGTGATGGGAACTTTGAAGAATCTTGAGGATTTCCCACTTGTACATTTAATAGCTTCTTTTGAATAATTTAGGAAAGTCAGCATAATTACTTCATTTTCACTTTCTCCTAGTGAGTTACATGAATAGGTGTGGTATTTATACCTGAAATTTTGCTGAATGACTCTAATATTTTATGCAAATACTAGTCAAACAGAAGTGATCCTGCAAAGCTTCATGACACAGATTGTCCATCAGCTGATCAAGTGAGCTTACAGACAGGTAATTCTCTGATCCAAAATAGCATGCTTTCCAGTGAGCCTGGTCATTTAACAAGGTTTCCTCTTTCTTGGAAGAAATACAACTTCTGTACAGCAAACAATTGGAGAGGTTCTTAAGCACCTGTTGACCTGGTCTGTCTGTCAGCATGGCAGTGAATGTCGATTCACAGGTTGCTGTTCAGCAAAGCTCCCTATGACCATGTACTAACACTGATTGGATGTTTCACATTTCGAAATTGGGGCAGAACATACCGTATCTGACAAAAGAGGAAAA
This sequence comes from Psilopsiagon aurifrons, assembly GCA_025447955.1. Lineage (NCBI taxonomy): Eukaryota > Metazoa > Chordata > Aves > Psittaciformes > Psittacidae > Psilopsiagon > Psilopsiagon aurifrons. The sequence goes on along the minus strand of JAOEHY010027986.1, from coordinate 1,907 downwards.
AAGTAGGAACCAGGAACCATAATCAGTTTTGATAGTTGTATGCTAGCTGTTTTCAGGTTGGTGGCAGTCAGTTACATGTGTGATATTCTCTACCTGGTTTGTAGCTGTAACTGTGATGTACAGATAAAAGAAAAAAAATGGGGAGGGGGAAAGCCAAAAAACCCACAAAAAAATAAAAAAAAAAAGAAAAAAAAAAAAAGAAAACACCCCCCCCCACGCCCTCCACCTCCTCCCCAACCACCACAAAACAATCTCCCCTCCAAGAACTTGTGAAAACAGAAGCAAATAATGCAATGATATAAGATAAACACTTTTGTATTTTTATTCTTATAAGGTTATTTGCTGGCTCTTGTTGGCCTCTAGTTCAGTCTGTGTTATTTAAATTCTAATATATGAATTATTTGGATTGAATTCATGTTCGGGGCCATGGTGTTGTATGTATTGATGTACAGCCTTGAATGTGAATAATTATTGTAAACTATTTTACACCTTTTTCTGGCTTTATTATATAAATTTTCTATTGGTCGATGATTTAATCATATCTCATAATTTAATGACTGTTTATTCTCCTCTCGACAGATCTCTGTGCTGTAGATGTGTAGTTAGTGACTGGATGATGGATTTCACTTACGCTTGGTAGTCTGTAATAAAGGCATGTAGGGTCCTGGCGCGGCCTCGCCTCTTCCTTTCGCGGGGGGCTCAGGGGAGGGAGGCGATACCTCCGGCCCAGTGGCGGCGCTTTCGGGCCGGGGCCTACGGTCGAGGCGTCGCGGGCGGTGACGAGGCAAGGGCCGCTTCCGGGGGAGGTACGCTCGGGGACCTGTGGTTGGGGAGGGCCCTTCCGGCGGCTGCGGGGATGGCGGCGGAGAACCACTGCGATTTCCCGGTTCCCCCGGGCGGCGGCCTCGGCCTGGGAGGCCCGGGCGGGCCCTGCCGCCGGTGCAGCTCAGCGCCGCCGCCCGGCGCCGTGCCGGGTAAGTGGGTGCGGCTGAACGTGGGGGGCACCTGCTTCCTGACCACTCGGCAGACGCTCTGCAGGGACCCCAAGTCCTTCCTCTTCCGCCTTTGCCAGGCCGACCCCGACCTCGACTCGGATAAGGTGAGCTCCTGGGAGCCGGGGCCGCGTTCCCGCGGGCGGTGAGGCGGAGCGGCAGCAGCGGGGGCTCGGCAGCGGCGGGCCCCTCGGCCAGGGGCAGTTTGTGCAGGGCCGCGCCTCTGGACGAGCCCCTGCAATTGACGGGAGTTCAGCTCTGGGGGTGAGGGCGGGCGGATTTCCTGCAAAGCGGTGGGGTTCATGGGTAATAACTGCTCATAAATACAACAGAGGCAGTGCAGGATCGCTCATGTATTTAAATTTTCATGTTGTCTGATATGGTGTAGCTTTAGCATTTAAATGGAGTCTCTGCCTGCACTGATGTTATTTCTGCACTGTCATCACTCCTGTTCAATTTCAAGAACCAGATCAAAGTACTTTTGATAATAACCTCTCTCGCTTATCCATCACATTCTGTGCTTTGCAGTTCTTTGGGAGGAATGTTACTTATTCCTCACGGGCTGCGGTAGTGGGTGATACCGAATCTGGGTATCTGTTCTGACTCATTTTTAATAGGGGTAGTCAAGTTACTAAGATTTTATTTATGGAGTGGCATGTAGTAATGGATGTAATGTAATCATATATAGTTTTGGCTCTGAAAGAGATTTTGGAGTGTAATGGGGCAAAAATGGATTTCCAATATGGAAAAGAAGGGGATGGTGTATAATATATAACCAGCAGTTTAAAAATAAAGAGTTGATTTTTACATATCATTTGGGGGTTTTTTTTGTTTGTTTGTTTTTTTGTTTGGTTGTTTGTTTTTTTGGGGTTTTTTTTTTTTTTTTTCTGAGTACGATTTCCGCATAACTTCCAG
>JAOEHY010027985.1:0-37725 GCA_025447955.1 Psilopsiagon aurifrons | reverse complement strand
TTTATTCTGAATGTAATTTTTATTATTGTATTGCCAAAACTGTTTTGTTTCCTAGATATTCTGTTCACACTTTTCACTCCTGTGCATGCTTGCAATGATCAAAATTTACTTGAATTAATTATATAACATTGCAAAAGTGTTGAATCAGTGGTATTTCTATCATGCTTTTAGTAGCATCCTTTATATAATAGATAATACATAACAGTGTATGTTATCTTCTGTTTATAATTTTTCTGGAAAAGTGATAGAGTTTATTTTTTCATTTATCTTTTCTTGTCATCATGTACATCACAGTGATATGTTTGCAAAACTGTGTTTTGGTCTGATTTTTGACCTCAAAAGGTGAGAATCACTACTGGACTTAATTTCACAATTAAGTCTTGTGGATAAAGGTGAGAGGAAGGATGACTTCAAAAATTTAAAGGACTGTTCAGTATATTTTAGGGTTAGTATGGGAAAAAAATCTTTGGGAAAAAATCTTTTGAAAAAAGGAAAAAAAGGAAAAAAGAACAAAACAAATGCATGCTGATGCTGTCCTTTATCTTGGATAGTTTAAAATGGTTCAGATTCAAAAATTCAGTCTTGATAGGCATTTAGTCCTCCAGAATATGTGCTTGTTAAATCCTAGCGAAAAATAGAAAAAAAAAATTAAAAAAAAAAAAAAAAAAAAAAGAAAGGGGGGGAGGGAGAAGTTGTGAAATTGAGAACTTTAGAATGTAAAGAGTTCTCTTCCTTTGAAGGATAATCTTTAAAATCAAAACTCTGCGTTTGAATTATATTGAGTACCTCCTCAGATTATGCTGACTAAACTCACAAGCATATGAAAATTCACTTCAGGTCAAACACTCAGAATACACACTGCTGAGCACTAAAAAGATAGCTGGATGTTGACCTTTCTGGGAGTCCTGCCAACCTCAGGGCTGGTATGGTCTGCTGGGGGTGAAAAGGAGGAGAGCCATGGAGAGCACAAGTCAGGGTGGTGCTCTCCCTGACCTCAGCTGGGCTCAGCTTTTCTTCTGATGTTGCTCTGCAGCAGGGATCTGGGAGTTCATGGGGCTAGTGGATTGGAGAGAAGTTTTATGCTTTCCTCCTTCCCTCATATTAAATTGGAAAAAGTCAGTCCTGTTATCCTTTCATTTAGCATCGCTGCAGACGGATTTCTTTCTTCCCAGCACGCAGGTTGTTACCCAGCAGGCAAAGCCTGGCTGCTCAGGCTGTCATTGCTAACGTGTGTGCCTGGGTAGGTGCAGAGGTATGCCCTAGTGAAATGATTGTGAATAGCTGGGAGGCATGGTGCATTGGTAGTGTGATTCAGATGTTGATTTCCAGCTAAATTCAATTGTCCAACTTCATTTATAAGCTGATGCCACCTTCTCAAAAGTAATTTTTAAAGCAAAGGTAGGAAACTGAGGAATTATAGAATATAATATACCTATATAGAGGCAGGGAGCCCTTTACTTTGGGGAAAATGGGGGGAGGGCTAGAGATCTTTGTAGGAAAGATGCTGACACAGTAAACATTATATGTTTGCTTTTCATATTAAGCTATTAATGGTTTATTTTTAATTTTTGGACACAGGACCTGTGAAGGGAGAAACATTCGGTACAGGACATGCAGTAATGTGGTAAGTGAAGTATAGCTTTGATAAGATACAAATAATCACAAACAGTCATGTCCGTATTAATAAAATAATTTGGTAATGTGACAGTGAGAATATCATAGCTACTTATTGTCTTCATGCCACAGGACCTTTTGTCAGTGTCTTGAAAAAATGGAGAGATTATGGTGTAGCATAATGCTAAAACTGTTTGGAAGGAATTGCAGTCACAGCTTTTCCAAATAGAGTGAAACTTCGGAGTTGCTCTTTACAACTTCCTTGGCCAGAATCAAGACCACTCATGTTCCCAGTAATACTCTGGTAACCAGCAGGTTCATATTGGGCAGTCTGTCAGGCTGAAAGATTAAGCTGTTAAAGGACTGAAAACAAATTAGTAAGTCTATGTTGCTGTTCACCTGTGCCTTCCCAACATTGTAATTTTGTTGCAAGTCTTAGAAAAGCAATTTTAGATAGCTTCCCTCAGCTTTTTGGCCTTTCCAAAGGCTCTCTCTCGGGTTTATATATGGTGAATATCGTTCTCAATACAATAAAATAAGAAACTTTAACTTCTGTGCTCACAAAAGTGAAAGCGTGTTTTCACTGGTGAAAATGGAAATAAAGATTTTTATGCGGAAAGTTTTATGGGGTGCCAAGAGTAGTAAAAGCTCTCAAATTACATGGAGAAATGTCAGTTTTACCAGTAAAGATGGAAAATGAAATCAGACGTGCACTGGGCCAAACTTTCTCATGCCTGATAGGGGATATTAAGAAGCCTTTCAATAGATGCTTTGTCTAAAAAAGTTTAAAAGTTTAAGTTAAAAACCTGAATACATTCCCTCATATTTACCTTATATTTTCTTCAGTAGAACACAGCTCGTAATGAAAGAAACTGCTTCTGTCTGAGCTGTGGTCTCCCATGCAGCAAGATTTCTCACACTTCTTTCTCTGAAATTTCTTAAGGATATATCCTTTGACTTCCTATCAGTCTAGACGTCTGCTTCACTTACTGACTACAGATAGAGGAATCAATAAATAGGTCTGCTGGCTGATTAACAGTCTAATTCCATCTCTGAGGCACTAAGGCTACCCCACAATTGTGGAGAGAATGTGAATGTTGATTTGTACCAGTCAAATTGAGTGTTGTAACCTGCACACACGAGAAACGAACCAAACCAACCAAAGCCAAACTGTTAAAGGCTAATAGGGCTAAATTATACTACAGTTAGAGCCATCAGTTCTGTTTGGGTTTGTGAAATCATATGTGTTGAGACAGTCTCCTTCCCATTCTGACCTCACCTTGCGTATGCTAAAAGCAGTGAGACAAACAAGCATCTTTCTCTGCTGCCAGTTCCTGGATCACCCTGGTTAGAGGACAGAGTTTTACCTGTGTTACAACCCTTATTTTGTAATCACTGAGCTTAACTTTCCAAGACAAAGAATAATTTTTAAAATGTTATTTTTTAGCTCAGTTTCTGTTTTGGAAATGTGCACCTGAACAGTTTTCCTTCAAAATAAAACCTTGCATAGTTTTGTCAGGCAATTTCTTTACATACCCTGTTTGGCAATATTGGCTCCAGACTTTCCAGTGTAACAATGAGGCATGCAGCTGTAGAACTCACTTAATTACTTCTTACCAAGGAATCAAAACTGAAAATTTAAAAGTGCTTTGCTGTGCTGAAATCAGTGAGAGTTTTGCCACTGTCTTATGAAGACCCAGGACAGCATTTAAGATTTTAACCCCTTTTTCAGAGAGGGTGGATTGCGCTACATTGCTCTTTTCCTTCATAAAAGAATTAATTCTTAATAAAAGGATTAAATGAGTTTTAATTTTTTCCTCTTAGTAAACTTGCAAAACTAGCAGTAAATCAAACTAATCTCAAGCTTATGACTGCATCATACTTTGACCAGGCCCTCCAAATACGGTTTTATGTCATGAGAAAAGTACTTGACTGTGTTAATTTCATCAACATTTGATTTCAGGGGACAGTATTTTATTTTTTTTTTAAATACGCTGAGTCTCTGATTGAGATGTTCTGCCCTTTCACTTATCATCTTTACTAATCTGAGATAATGTGCACCAGTACTCAAAACATCAGTCAGTGCAAGAGCACTGCCACCATGACCTGTATCAGAACTTGCAGCAGGATCCTGCCACAGCTGTGGTGATCCTCAGCCCATGTTTCTGGGGCTAGGCACCACTTTGAAATACCTTGTGCAGCACCAGTGGAAGCCTTAGGCAATTTGGGAATCCCAGACGTGCATCTCTGGCTGAAATCCATCCTGTTACTGAATGGTGTAGTTGTACCATTGAAGTACTGTTTGTCTCTTTCAGAACAGTTAAACAAAATCATATGCTTTCTCTTTAATGGAAGTCTGAATTTGTCTCCAGAATCCAAGGATGCATACACACAAATTGGAGGTTGGAAACAACTCATTAACCCCATGCCTTGTTGTAGAATTCTGCACTGAATGAGGCATATAATACTGTATTTTTTTTTTAATGCAGATTTGCCTCTTAAGATTTCATCCACAAGGACTCTGAAAATCAGCATGACAGTAAATCCAGGCTCAGTGAGACCTTCGTTTTCATCTGTTAGATGTCTTGTCTGTTACATAACAGGAAAATGAGAGCAAATCCCCCCATTCCTGCTCTGTAAATTAAGCTAGCTATCATGCACTGTGGAAAATTTCTTCTTTATTCTTGTGGAAATCACCAAGTCCTTAAATACAAGCTTTCATTGCAATTAGTTTGTGCATAACTTGAGGCCATTATTGTTCATAAAATAATCAGTCTTTATTTTCTGAAAACTGTCTTTCTTTAAACTGACATGTTTTTATTTATAAGACTGTCCTCTTAAGGAAAGGATGGTTAGTCACATATACTGAAAGCAAACTCTTTATTTCAAAGGAGAAATTGGAGAATGGGAAGAATACTTCTTGGAATCTGGCAATGAACACATTTTCATAGACACTATCATTTGCAAGATTTTTCTACAGCTGGTTTTAATTCATCCTGAAATTAAATTACAGGGTGGAGAGGAGGAGAGGAATGAGATAAAGAGAAATAGAGGCAAGGGAAGAGAGAGGCATGTCTGTTTCTTCAGTGACCTATGTTATTCTAGGGATTCTGAAACATTTTGCATAGTACAGACTGTAAGAGGGGTTAATATGTCTGTCTGTGAAGCTTCTGAACAGTCCTTAAAAGAACAAAGCCAGTTCAGTATCTTCACCACTTTCATTGCCTTGTGTTGATCAGAAACTGGAAAGATTTTGGTTATGAAGCCACATGTGTAAGTAGTAAAAGAAGGAATGAGGGAATCTGAAGATGATTTAGGGTTGAATTGCATCTGCTTTTTTTCCTTCTTACTTTTCATATTGACTCCAAGTATGTTTCTAGCCATTTTAGAATATAATCATGGGATAGATAGAGTGGGAGTAATTTGTTTTTTCTTGAGAAGATTACTCTGAATGCAGTAAAAACATGTTTTTGCATCTAGCTGTGTTGTTGTACTAGACTTTATTCAAAATAAACAAAGATATTTCAAACTGCAAATAAGATTTTTCTCGTGGGTTATTTTTTTTTCTTTCAAGCTAGCATGCTCTGTGTTCCTTCCTCTATGCGCATCCTTAGTCACCATGTCTTCTCCAGGTTTTGTACCAGGATATCTTGCAACCTCATCTACACTTTATTTTCCTATTTACTTGCTTATACCTGCCAGCATGATGATGAAAGCTACATATGAAGCTGCTCACGAGATTTTGCTCTTTGACATGAAAACAGGCAATGCTGGAGGCTGCACATTACTAGCTCTTTCAACAAGGTTTACAGCAGTTCCGTTAAGCCTAAGACAAAAATTTGTAGATGCTAAATCACATTAATCAGACCACCAAACCTCATAAACACCACCTGCAGCTCTTTTCTATATATACCTCACTTTCTTCTCACTTGGCTGAAATACCAGCAGTGATGACATCCCCCATTTTTTGGCTTGCATTCAGACAAGCTACTTCCATCCCTGTTTCTTATCAGCTCATGCTTCATTTTATACACACCAGCCCTGATACTGCCAATCTTACTTTCGACAAAATGATGCTATCTTCTTTCTATGTACTGAAGGCTAGCCTGTTGGAAGGTGTCAAACTTAAACTTTTCATAAGTGTGTAAATCTCCAGAAGCATTGTCTTGTGTGTATGAAAAGCATTGTCACCAGGTAGAACTTTTTCAGAGATACTAAAATGATTATCAGGGTTCTATTTTCTACCCTTTGGTGGCTAGAAATGCCATCTGAAGTCTTTTGCAATCAAACCTCAAACCCCCAGTTTGCATTTTGAAGTTAAAAAAAACAAAACCAAACAAACAGAAAAAGAAAAAGAATTAAAAATAATATAAACACTACACACATCTCCTTAGGGGCACCAGATTTACTTCATATCAGGTTACTTTTAAGTGACAATTCTTCCAAACTCAGATCATTTATTGTGACTAAGGTCTGTTTATAAAAATGCTGAATTTTAGTAACTTTACTAACTACAATCTCATTTTTGAATGGGTGCATCTTAAAACTTCAGTGTGTCATCTAGGAATTATCCATTTGCACTGAAAACCAAATGATTTTATTATATTCTAATGGTAGCAGCCTTGAATTCTGGATTTGCTACATTTTCAGTAAGCAGACCTGAAAACAGAACAAGAAAAATACCCTGAAACCCACTGCAACATTTTTATGCAAATGCATAAAGAATCTCTGTAAACTAAACATCTGCATCATTTCCATCACAGTGGCATTTCAGCACTCTGCTCAGGACTCTACAGGACTGTGGATGATTCACAGATTTAAATTCAATATTTCTGATAATAATAATTTATTATTATGTTAATATCTTCGGTCTGCCAGTATGGTACCTATGGTGCTTTTAGAGAAGTGTTTTTTAATCTTTGTATTTGTATTAGGTTTTGACTGAAATATTTGGAAGTTTTTCAAGCCAGAATAAGTTATTATATGTTACTGTCAACACTTAATTTTTAAAAGGTATGAACAAACATAATTTTAAAATGGCATGAAGGGCTACATATTGAATTATTTGCTCTCTAAAATGGGTATATACTTTAAAAGAAGAAAATAAGGTGCTTTTTTTTGTCAAAATTCTGTTTTATAAACCTTTCTAATGACAACTGTTCATGAAGGTTTAGATTTATACTTCACTGACTGGTTTAGCCCTCAACTCCACCCCATGTTTATTTAATACAGAGTGGAAGCATCTGCTGATATTCCTCCATTTACTTTGTTCATATTATTTCTCTCATACTTCTCTCTGTCAAATATTGCAGCATCTTGGGCTTGTCATAGAAAGCTATAGTATGAGCCTCTCTGGGTCTAAGCATCTAAGCGTTAACCTATTTAGAAGTTCACAGGAGTACACTAGTGAAAAATCTGGCTGCAAGAAACTGTATTCAAGCAGGGCTCTCAACAATGCTTTAAGGTCAACTGGAGTTTCCATTAAAGCCCTGTATCTCCTAATTCTCTGTATTTTTATCTGAAGTACTTATGTAGTCTTGGTCAAGCCTCTACTTGAGGATCTCAGGCTTTCTTTCCCAGTAGGGAAATTGATGCAGCTGAAACGCTGTGTGTACTTCATGGAACTGGTTCAATAAGCTGTTCTGTCAGATGCTGCACAGAGTAGTCCAATTGTAAGTCATTTTTTTGCACAAAGGAAAAGCTCCAGGTAGAGTAAATCATTCTTGGCCTCTGCAAATATACAAGCACATATATTGTAAACTGTTTTAAGGTTCCTCGACTGTTTCCATCTATAGCAGCTTAGATATGATCTTCCACATTTCACCCTCTAAGTAAACTTTAAAAAGCCTGACCCTCTTTTGTCCCAAGAAATCTGATCTACCTATCACCATCAAAGGACATCTGGGATTCATCTTATCTTTTCCACTGGTTTGCTGATTAATAGAAATTGTTTTGAATGGGATTCAAACACGGCAAAACTCCGTGGACCTTATGAATTACCATAGGGTCAAACAGGAGGTAAAATTAAACAAAAAAAACCCAACTAAATGTGAGGAAGCAAGTGAAGCTGTAGTAATACGGCTAGCATTAGGTGCTTAAAAGGTGAAGATGAAACTCCTGTGTTTATTTTAAAATAGGTTTCATACCTCAAAGGAGTTTCTGATCATCTTCAACATGATACATATCTTCATTGCAGAGGAAGAATCTTTACCTGATAGGATAAATGGAGATTATAGGTATCCATCATAGCTTCAGTCTTGCAGGAATATCTTATGAGCCTTCACAAGCTAAAGGTCATGTAACAGCTGTCTAGGACTCAGAGTTAGAGGAACAGTTGTTTCCTGTTCACTGGAAATTTTCTTCCCTATAAAGTCTTAATGAATAAGAAGCTGGAAGATAAATGGGCTTAGACAAGACTTTCAATATGATTAGTTCTTTCTGGTTCTTCAAGAAGTGCAATGGCAATGGTTCCTCATGTCTGCAGGGGCCCATAGATAATTTTAAAAAGAAAACAAGACTGGTAACATTTGAATATACCACCAAAGCTGGAGTAACCTGAAGCAGAACTTTAGTGCTTTTGTGGCCAGATACCAGTGCTGACACATGCTCTAAGCCAAACACAGGCCATTCAGATGTGGTTAGCAAAATGCCTTGCAGAACTACGTAACCCATGCAAAGATATGCTACACCACTACACTGACCTAGCCTGTAACTTCTGGTTGTCTTAAAAGTGTGGGCATCCTGTTGTCTATCAGTCTGCTGTGCAGGTAGACAAACTACATAGATAGACAAACTACAGACTATTAGATGGCTTCCCGGACAAGACCCTTAGGTGGAGTAGAATGTAACTTCACTCATGTCAATGAAGCAGTGCTAGCTGGCAGCTGTGAAGGATACCCTTCCCCCAAGAACCATGTGTTTATTGAAAATATGCTAATTTTTTTTAATTTTTTTTTTTTCCTTTTTTTCTGGCTTTCATTTTTCTGACTTTCTCCTGTCTATGAGCCAGCACTGCAGAAATGAGGCACAGGAAAACTGCCTCAAAACAGCAATGCTGTTTTATAGAGATGTGCAAAGTGTTTAGAAGAAAATAGAAATTTACTGCTTGAGCAAATATGCAACAAAACACTGGCTTTGCATTATCTGTTTTTTCAGCAACTATAATATTCATTTATAGTTTGTAGCTTATATCTGTCTTTTATTGTATAATTGCAAAAAGAGGTTCTGGTCACTACTGACGTATGATACAAACAATACATTATGAGTATAAAAAGCAAAAAAAAAAAAAAAAACATGGAAAGAAATTAATAAGTAGTGCCAAGTTCTACACAGCTTCTAATTTTTCAGTCTCAGTGACCTATCTCTAATGATGGGTAATATTCAGATGATGGGTATTTTTCTTAAAATTGTCCATCGGTATATAAAAAAATATACATTACAGAGGTTATGCAGGTGTTATGGGTGTAGGTGCAAGTACATGTGCTCTCTTAACTGAAAGGAAAGTTCCCCCCTTGAGGAAAACAGAGCTTTAAGGCCTTCAGATACATTTAGGACTTGGAAATTCAGCAGAAGTAAGGTGGTGGGCCAGGTCATGACCCTTTTCATATCTGTGTGCCAAGAGAAGTATGCATGTCTGCATTTCTGACTGCTTGAATGTATTCTTTGAACGGCTTCAAGTTTCACATGAAAACTTTCTTAAACACAAGATCTGCTATTTAAATCCATTGTTTTATTTTGATCATGATATCAAGGACTGGAAGTATTTAACATCAGTCCTGGTCACCTGCTGTGTCCTGAAAGCTTGTTATGTTGACGGTACATTTTTTCTTTCTTTGATTTAAAAATAAAATCCAATACAACAAACATACTATTGAATACTGCACAAAGTAGGATTATGAACTCTTTAGGGTTTGTGCTTTACTCGGTCTTTCTGTCTTTGTAAAAACAAAGCTATTGAAAGCCAGGAAGTTTTGAAGGTAGAGCCAAGCCTGAACCAAACAAGAGGATTGGCTTGGATCTCCGCAACAAGCCTAAGCCAAGCCAACAGACCTGACTGTGTTCATTTATGAACAGAAAAAATCAGAGAAGGTTATGCACCAAAGATTTTGTGGCAGGAAATGTGGCCACAGTGTTCCTCTGTGCCTGTCTCTTCTCTATTTGAAAATAGAGCTAAAACGGATCCTGGGTCAAGATGTAACTGTCTTGTTCATTCTGTTTAAAAGCAGCACGTAATGACCACTTTTCCTCTAGTTAACAGCTATAGAGGAATAATGAATTTCCCATATAGTTTTCAGCTCTCTTCACTCCGTGCTGCTATCCATAGTTTGTCTTATGTCAACAGGTTGCCTAGATCACAAAAAGGACCTGATTGCCTGAAAGTTTTCCTAGAGATTTTAAAATAGAATTGAAATACTTTCAGCATCTTTTTTTTTCTTTTTTTTTTTTAATCTTCTGTAACTTATGATTAGAAAAACTGCTGTCTAAGTCCTCCAGCACTAAAATCTCAGTTATGAGCTTGTATTTTCAACCTCCACTTTCAAGAAGGAGCAGTGATCAGTTTGATCAGTGAGTTCTCCTCAAAAATCAGGGTTATTGCTCTTTGACACGTATTTTTCTACAGCAAGATTTAGCCCAAAATATTTTTTTTTTTCTCTTTTATGCCTTATCCGTTTAACCTTTTGTAGCAGGAACACTATTACCTTGTACTTAGACAGCAGAACTTCTGGCTGGAGCTTGACCCATTGGTTTTGGCCTGCTTCACATTCAAGTACAAGGCAAATTAAATGAAGATTTGCTCTGATGGTACAGTAGAAATCGGGCTTAAGACCACATTGCCACTACACAGTGAATGGGAATCTGCATTGGTTATCATGGGTTTGAGCCAAAGGTATACAGATGAAAAATTCATAGCCAAGATTTTGGCAATTTGCATCCACAGGAGACTTCGAAAGCTCAATTGTTAAGACAGGTTTTATTTTAGACTTTAATGCTGAACAGCCATCCTTCAATATAATAGTGTCATGCAGCCCCTATGCCAGTTTTATCAAAAGCTCTAATAGTCTGCCCTATTAGAAACAAGCAGAAAAGTGTTAAGGAATGAAGGTGTAGAAAAAGGTCTGTAAATTAGATTTGATTATTTAAATCTCATAAGAGATATTTTGTCTCAGTAGCAGCAAGACTTTCCTATCTTGGAGTATGAGAAAGCCTGTGAATAAAGTTGTCACTAATAATACTTGAATGTCTATAGGATGAAGTAGTTTGAGGACAGAGAATACAAGCATCTTAAAAGGATATTGTCTAGTAATGTGGGTGCATATCCATAAAAATACTTCCCTGCCAAGTCTATAATAGACATCTATGATTCTCTAAAAAGAATGTTCCAGTCCTCAAGCAATGTTTATGGCAGGTATTCATTTCACCTCATATTTGACCAGGTATCACTGAGGAGCATATTTCTTTGTGTCAGCAAGGTGGAGGACTATGGGAATTTAATAATCTGAGGCAGCCATATTGCCAACATTTACTTTTTTGTCACAGTTCTCATTCTTTTAATGCTTTTATTGAAGCTTGCCTTCTCTGTTCCTGTAAATACGTAAGAAATTCTGGTTACTTTTAAAAAAAACCCAACAATGAATCACTAGTCTTTGTGATTGCTTGTACAAGAAAACATGGAATACTGTTCTTCAATGATCAAAAAATAGAAAGGAAATAAAAAGAACTCGTGTTTATTTTGCCTTAAGCCTTATGATTTTGAAACTCTTCTTGCTGTCTTGAGAACTTGACTCATGGTTTTCAGTGCTTAATGATGGCAAGAAAGCATGTGTGGACAAGAAGGGCCTCACATTCTCATCAACTTATGCAGTATGACTTTATGCAGTATGAGTGGTCTTTGTTTTTTGTATCAGGTGTACTGGGTTCAGAGTAGGGTATATATGTCTCACAAACCTCCTGAAGGATTAATGAAGGGTTTTTTTTTACATTCTTCCCAGTAAAATGATAGTAAGTTGCCAGTTATTCAAGTTATGAAAACTTATTTTAAAGAAATGCAAACATGTATCACATTTTCTGGTTCTTGTTACCCTACCAACTGATGAAACAAAAAAAAAGAAAAGCTAGTGAGGAGAGCTCAAATAAACAAACGATTAAATAATGTAATTCTTTTTTCTTTCTCTTCGATCACAGAGGAAAAATTGTCTGGAAAGGACTGGCTGTGCACACACACTTCTCCACATGTGTGCATAATTGGAAAGAGATTCAGCAAGAGTACATCAGGGCTGTGGTTAAGACATGTACAGTTCATTTCTTACGTCCCAAGCATATTTACACATGGTCTTTGTGTTCTTTCAGTACCTTTGTGGAAAGAAGAAAGAAAGGTATAATTACCCAGTTGAATTATGTGTATCTGTATCTATTTCAATCACTATTCTTTGTCCAAACAGAAAATCTCTCTACATCTGGCATCTGTGGTGCCCAGCCACCTGCATGATATTAGGACTGGCTGTCCCAAACAGACCTGCTGATCTTTCCCTCTTTCTTTTCTTCAGGACTGTCCACCAGAAGCAGGTGATTTTCGTGCCCAGCAGTGCTCTGCTCACAATGACGTCAAGTACCAGGGACAGTTTTATGAATGGCTTCCTGTCTCTAATGACCTTGACAACCCATGCTCGCTGAAGTGCCAGGCCAAAGGAACAGCTCTTGTTGTGGAGCTGGCACCGAAGGTTCTGGATGGGACCCGATGCTACACTGAATCACTGGACATGTGCATCAGTGGCTTGTGCCAAGTAAGGAGAGAAACCCTACCCTAGAGCCTCATGACTCCTCCCCTCAGATCTCTCATGCACCTACTCTCCTCCTTCATAGTTGTATCATTTTAGCATCTTCATTTTAATTATCTGTTTTCATTCTCTAAAGTTAACCTCTATCTTGTTTGGAAAAGTGTACAAATGCAAAGCTTATTTTCTCATTTTATGCTGTTTCCTTGTTTCTTTGTTGGGTTTGGTTTTTGTTGCTGTTGTTCTTTGGTTTTGTTTGGGGTTTTTTGAGGAAAATATTATCAGATTTTATATTATCAGCAGATCTTATTTGAAAGCACCATAAGAAAATAATGGGTTAGCTTTTAGTTTGGATATACCGAAGTTTTGTAAGTCTATGAAATTACATTATCTTTGAGGATTATTGCTCCATGCAAGTCCCAAACCACATACCAGAAGATGAGGTACTAAACTATGAAACTGGAAATTCTGCTATTGATTTGCCGTAAAATTAAATAAGCTGCTGTATGTCTTCAGATCTCAGCTTCCCTGTTAGCTGAAAACTTCACAGTGAATGGAGATCTACTTATCATTCAAACAATTTATTTGCATCCTTATTTGTTTCAATATGGCCTTTGTGCTTTTAGTTATATTTTGCTACTTTTTTGAACCTATCTACATCAGAGTTTGGTCTTCTAAATGACATGTAGTTGTTGATAGAGGGAAAGAAATTTGCATCATCTCTTTTTAATACTGAGCACAGCTGAGTATCAGAAAACACTGAGTCTGTATTCATGTTTTAGTGCCCAGTCTCCTTCCCATCTATGTAGACTTGATGTGTTTTTAGCCTTCTATTGTATTTTCAGCCACTTTATATACGTTTGGAAGCTTTTTTCCCTATTTCTCTTCTCTTTGATTTTCTGTTCTGAGCCAGAAGCAGTCCTGCAGTAAATGCAGCAGAGTAGACAGTTACTGGGGCCAATCTCACTTGTGAACTGAAGAAAGCAATAATCTAGACCTCTTGACCTCAGCCAAGTGCACAAGTTTCCCAAAATTCTGGATTGCCTAATGAGACAGTCTAATTATAGCTCTAATAGCAGGATTAGATCCAATGATTAAACAGTTGGTCATTTCTAAGAAGATCTTTAAGTAAGTTTGCTACTACAAAAATGTGGTTCAGGATTGGAAAAAACACTTCCATTTCTTCTTCCCAAACTGTCCATCTTTCTCTATTGCATTCTTTCAATTTTACAGGTTGCTAGTTAAAGACAGATGCATACCAGAAATGCCTATCTTAATGTCTACTATTTATGATAATATTATATTCCTCTTTACACATCTACTACCAAATACTATTAGAGGTAGTTTTTAACTTTTCTAATTTATCAGTTCTTGAAGACTGAACTGCATAGTGAGTTCAAGTCAGTTACTAATTAACTTAGTTTCCTTAGCAACCTTTTACAGAGAATGAAGAGCGCCTGTAACAAAAGTGGTCTATGGACCCCAGTATACTGCGGACAGAGTATAAAAAACACTGATCTAAAGAAAAAAAAAAGTATGATTTCATAAAGTGCAATGGCTTTCTATAGCATCTCTGTATTTGAAGTCAGCATGGCAATAGAGTTGTAGCCAGCAATACTCAGCTGAATTTCGAAAGCTATTGTTCATATCAAACTGAGGCAGTGAATGCATTGAATATTTTGCCAGAAGTGTATTGACGATAGTTTCATACGGCTTCTTCACAATAAAACTTTTTTTTTTACTATTAGCAGTAAGTTTTGTTTCTCACTATTTTGGTATTATTTGCTGTTATAAATTCGTGATGGGTGAAGAAATTGATTGTCAGTGGAGAATCACCAATTCTGATAATATTTTTAATGCAGACTTTTCTTCAGTGAAGATATATTTTGTTAAGTGATTTTTGTCACTGTGTAGTTACCAAATTATTATGTTTGATATATATATATATATATATACTTACATGTCTATATATATATGCACATGTGTGCTTCCAATTCTTTTTCATGAGAAATAAAAGCTACACTAGCTGGTGCATAATGTTTGAAGAGTGAGAAAAATCTGCTCTCCTTTAAATAGATGACTGTGCTATAGTGCCTGTCTATCATGATTTCAGCATGGTTAGTTTCTCTTCCTCACTTCTGTCTATAAGCATTGTTGTATGTATCCTTTCCTGTTTATAGCTCAGCCCAAAATATACAACTAATCAGGTTACACTGTCACTTAAACCTGTGTTCGGTGTGTGGCTTTTGTACTCACTGGCACAGTAAACTTGCTTGATACAGGTAAAATACAGATTTTAAAGAAGATAAATGAGGTTTTCACCTCAGCAGGTTCTTAAAGTCCCATGAAAGTGCCTTGGTCCCCAAATTTCTCTGTGAGATGTGCCTGGAGCTCTGCTGCAGAAATTGGCCTGGGCTTATGGCCATTCCTAGTCATTGCTTAGCCTGGGAGCTGATTTATTTGCATGACCCCCTCACACCATTCAGGTCAACTCCAGTTTTGAGGAAGGAGAAGGCCAGGAGTCTTTCCCACTCTGTCTGAAGTCCTGGAAGCAACTGGCCTACATTACTCCACCCTGCAACACTCATTGCTCTCATGTTACAGACTATTCTTATCTGTGCTTGCCACCAGGAACACTGAGGATCACATGCTTATTTTGACAAGATCCCACTTTAGGCACTTTAATTTGTCATATTATCTAACAGTGAAAACTCTGCCAGAAACTTCCAGAAGGAGATTTTTACTGTGTTGCTGTTTTACATTCACATGGGAGGACTGAAAGTGCCTGTCATTTGCCTGTTTGATGACAAAGTAGAGAATGAAAGGCCTTTGTTCTGTTAATTCTCTACAAACAGGCATCATTTGTGTTTCTACCAGTGTGTATTCATTTTCAGAGGCATTTAATCTCCCATGACAGCTTCTAAGAACAATCTTTTTCTTCCACCAAGGCTATGCCAGTAGTCAGGTTAAAACAAAGAAAACCGTTACAGAAAAAAAAGCCTAGGTATTTACATGTTGCTGGAATTTCAGTCTCCTGTATTTCAGCTAGTTGGCTCCTATTTGTAGCTTTTCTTTTTTTTTTTTTATGTAGTAAAACACCAGAAGAGTGCAAGAGATGTAATAATAACTTTATTATTTAGGAAAGAAGGTGGCTATTTTTCCTCAGACATGTAGAAGACATTATAACAGGATCAGTTCTAAGTTGGCTTTCAATTTAGCCCAGCCTTTTGGCATTATGATTAAAGTAGCTTTTCAGTTTCAGATGCCTTCATCAAGCTTCTTGGCCTAAATACTCAAAAAGAATTGTTCTGTTTTTTCAGAGTGTATTGAAACCTAGATGCTTTCTGGGGACATCACATTTCAGAAAGCACCAAATTCTTGGTTTCTGATGGTCAGGTCCTGTCACACTATCAGGCTGAACAGCTGAACTGCTGTTTCGACTTTTTGTCTAATACTCTCCATCCTCTTCTATCTCATATTCTGTGGAAAACAAATTTTGATTATGTTTTCTTGTTGATGAGTATTATTGTAATGCAGTGAAAGAAGTAGCATTATCCCCAGCATATCTTTCCATCACACAGAAAGGAGTGGGGTGGAGAACCTTATGACTCGTAAGAGTAATAGACAAATGTTTAAATTGCTATCTTTGTGCCAGGTACCAACATTTTTGTGGCAGACAGTGGTGATTAAATAGGATGTGTTTATTGTATGAAAGAATCTGCATTTGCATTATTAGATCTCCACTCCCCTGCCCAGAGCCATTAGTTTTCCGCTTTATGGTACCAAGGGGATTGCACAGGTATTTTGTCCTAGTCTTTCAGCAGAAACAATACCTGCTGTTACTCCCAAGTAGACAAACTGTCTATTGTGGGTATGTCTTTGACCAGCAGCGCACAAATCACCTCTCTTTGCTGGGGTGGGAAGCACATTGTAATTTGGGAGCTTAGCAAAAAGAAGATATTCCGAAGAGCAGTTTGGAGACTCCTGAGAGCTCTTTCACAATTACCATGAAGTCATCTGTGTCCACATGTTTCCTTAGCACGCTGAAAAATCTAAGGTGTGTTGAGTGGCACAGAGAATTTAGTGCTGCAAGATGTTAGTATGCCCACATTTGGCTGGGCATTTTGAGAGTCGTGTGTCCCGTCCCCCCCGCAAACAGACGTGTTGTTCTCATTGAAGACCATGGCAAGGCATTCAATTACTGTGCAAATCCAGGGCAGGGGGCCACAGGCATTTTAGCTAGTTTCCCCTGTCATCCCAAGTGTCTTCTCATCAAGCCCACATGCATTCCTCTTACACACACTGGTTAGAATACCATGCAGACTAAGGAGTTTCAGCAGGGGGTTGGTACATGCAGTCTCTCTCAAATATTTGAGCTGTGGGTGAAATCTGTTCCTTGATAACACAGATTATGTGACTGCCCTGAAGCACCAGCAAGTCTGTGCTGGCACTGTTAGTAGGAAAGCACTGTAGCTGCATCCCCATTGATCCAGCTGACAGAGGACAGTCTTCTGTCAACAAAAGAAGCCTGTCTGAGAAAAGGAAGCTTGTACCCCCAACAGAAGAGAGGTCTGAGTGGCAGTATCAAGCATGTTGTGAGGTCACCAGAGCTAACAAAGGATCACAGTCAAATATAATGTGTCACAAGTGCCAATTAAATGCCTTTACAGTCTCGTGCTTCATCATTTAGGAGGATGGGTCCAGAGGGCAGGCTTCATTAACTTTACTTTTGCTTTCTCAAGCACGTTATTCTGAGGAAGCTAAGGGAGAGCTACCTTGATGAGTTTTGACTTAAAATGGCTTTTGCAATCACCCTCTGTTGTAATATTTTCATCTTCTACAAAACCTAGCAACTCTTTCCCCTGGCAATGCTAGGTAAGTGATCTGTTTAGACAGTATTTGTGACTTTTTGAGAAAATTGAGCATTTCAATAAAAACCTGCTATAGAGCACTGACTAAAGAAATGAGGGGATTTTGTTCTCCTCCAATCACAGTACACAAGAACAAAGCAGAAACTTTTTCTTACTCTGCCAGAATATGGACATGTGAACATAAATCCAGACAAAACCAAATAAAACTGTGAATTGTATAGGTGAATAAAAATAATCACAAAAGCCTCTTTTCTTCCTCTTGTCATCTGTTTATAAACTCTTGAAATTTAATTCTGTTTAAATGTTGCTCCTTACAGAACAGCAGCCTCTGATTCCATCAGAGAGTGAACTAGATATGGCTTCATTTCCACATCTGTGGGCTCCTATGTTGGCCCACCCAATAAATTGGTTGGTTATGTATGACTGAACCTGAAAAATTCAATCTTTTTTATGTAGGAAGATTCCTTCTAGTGATATTTGCATTAAAGTTCCATTTGTCCTACATCCAAAATTTTAATGCCTCTACAAATTGTCATTTAAAAGTTGTAGCTTTCAAACTGATTTAATTGTTATTTTTTAAATCAAGGGTGGTTTCCGAATGAGGTTATAGTTATTCTTTTCCGAGGAAAACCTGAGAAATAGGAATTTCTCTTGAGTTCCTTCTGCTGCTGGGTGTTTGCTGTTTCCTTCTAGATCTTTGGCTGAAACACTGGTTCTCAAAGCATTATGTCTGCTGTGCCAGGCGGGTGAGGCTCTATGAGGGTTTTGGTCTGGGTTTAAAAACAGTAGTAGCAGACAACCCTGTCTAGCTGGGAATGCTGGATCTTGGGGCAGATACCAAGCAGGATCTGCAAGTCATTTCCAGTGGATCAGTGGTACATAAGGCAAAAAGCAAAGACAAATCACTGAGCTGGCCAGCCACACGCTTAGTGTGTTGGAAAGTGGATCTCAGTCACTCCAGTGGTTCTATTTAACAATTAGGCTACTTATCAGTGACTGAGATTTGTTTACACTGCCTGAATGGGTGTGAGTTTTGTTTGGCTCAAGTGCCAAGTGAGTACATTGATTGCGCATGTCACTGGGACTACTGTTAATAGCACAGTCACGAATTGCCTTGACATTGTGAAAATCATCTTATGGTCTTCAGTTATAGTTGCTGATTATGGTGTGCTTTTACCTAAACTCCTTGGAACACAGGAGGGGCCTGCCCAGCTGCGCAAGACTGCCTGTCACAGTATGTCAGACTTTGCCAAAAAAATGCTGAGGCTATGAAATCTCATCATAAGGTGTCAGTGAATTGAAGGGCAGATATCACTTTAGCAGGGGTTGCAAGTCCTTTCATCACAGACAGCAATCCAGTTCCAGTTTGCTGTACAGCTCATACCTTGTTCTCTCCACAGTAATTTAAGAGTACAACTGCTCTTCATCCTGATTGTAAAACAGGATTTTGGACCCAGTTGAAAGAGTGGCTCTGATCCAAAGCCATTTTCAGCTGAGTAGTGACCATAAACGCAAGTCCCAGATTGAGCCCCAGATTGGTATATGTGTGAAGGGCAACTTTGTTTTTCTCCGATTCTCAGAACTTCTTGTGTTTGAACTGCAGACGTGCCCTTTGAAAACCAGAGAGATTTATTTATAATTGGCTAGATTTGCAAGCTTGCTTTATTACATTATTTCCTACCCAGAGTTTCTTAATACTGAATAGAAATTATTATGAAAACTTCTTACTTCAGGGCATTTCTAGGCTAGCAGGGCTGAAGCAAAACCTGTCATTGCTGGTCCAGTTTTATTTCTGGAAAAATCTGCTAAACTGAGCCAGAGTTCAAGGGGAACACATGCACACATAACATTTATGCACGCACTCAGTAAGTTAGTTCCAACTCCTGTTGTGGGACTTTTAACTTAATGCTTTTAAACTATACATGAACAGTTCCATTGTTAACTTGTCTTTTTTCTTGCAGTGTCCTGGAAAGAATATTTTGCAAATGTATCTCAGAGTCAGGAATATCCCTATTTTTCTGTTTTCCCAACTCATTGGTTGTTAGTGGAGTAAAAGTGTTTCGGGGAGTGGGAATCAGAGTCAGCATGAAGGGTGGGATTTCAGCCTAAAATGTAATATGGAATCTTTACCTCTGAGCAGAACTGTAGTATATTATGCCAGAAAACAGTTCAGGCTTGGCCAAGTAGGGATTAGCTGCTATTATTCTGGCTTTTTGTTACCCACTTTTTATACTAAACCAGTAAAAAGAATAAAAAAATCAGCTCATTTTAGAGATGGTAAAGAAAGTCGGGGAGTTGGCACTTACTTGTCATTTCCTGGTGCTGGATGTGAGACATCTTCCATATACTGAGAGAACTCCAGAGCTCTGCCTGGTCTTCCGTTACTACTGTAAGAGCATTTACCCACAATAGCAGCAAGCTTCACAGGCACAGTTTTTAAAATATGCAAGAGCTTCATCCAAAGCCTATTGAACTTATAAGTGCATTTTCTAGATTTTAATGGGGTTTGGATTAGAATGTCAGGGAACTAAGTGAAGCTGCTTCTGACATTTTGTGTGGTAACAATCTGCAGGTCAAGCCTCTGACCGCACTTCAGCAATTTGAAACTCAAAAGATCTCAGTGTTGAAAGTCTGTGCTCCATTAGCCTGCTATAAGGAGAGGAAGCTTAACATGCAAGAGAAATGAGTGTAAAACTGCTTACTTAAGAACATTTCTAGGCACAATTTGTTGCAATAATCCATTTTTTGTTCCTGTTGAGGGCTTCCTTCCCAGCCTTTTATGGATTGAAAAAGACTTCATCTTCCTAAGCCCCCCAGAATAAATTAAGATCAGGACAAGAATGCATTGGAAAAGGAAGTTTCCACCCCACAGAAACTTCAGAATTTCAACATTGGTTCTAGTTTCAAACCAAGATGAAGAATTGACATTTCAAGGCTTTACAGAGAGTGAAATATTCCCTAGACCTCTGATTCAAAGATGTCAGTATTTAGTTTCAAACTGTGTCCACCAAACCATTATTCTGAGCTATACATTAGAGATAAAATATCCCTATTCACTCCTTTGCTTAGCAAGCTGATGAAGCATTTCCTTCTGTGGTGCTTACTTTTATGATGAGTCCTCTACCACCCCCAGTCAGATGAGTATGCCCATGGGTCAGAGTCTCGGCAGGCTTTTCTAGCTCTCCAGCATAAGCAAAACTACTTTTCCTGATAGCTGGGTCTACCCTTGAGTGTCACATCTTCAGCATCCCTGGTAAAAGGCATTCCGAAAGTTCCTATCTATCTGTGTTTCATGCATTTTTCAGGTGAACGCTGCAAGAAAAATTTCTGCCTTCCTGTTCCTTGCTAACTCTGTGCAGATTTATGGGGGAATGGTGACATATTTTCACCCATATGTTCATCTTTTGCAGTAGTTCTCTACAGCCTTGAAGGAGAGGGAAAATAATATTATGGAGATTATATATTCTCAACTCAGTAAAACATTTTTTTTCTGCTGATAGAGACAGAACTTACTATTCTCATAACTGTGTATTTTTTTCAGGAGCACTTTTATATTTCCTTTTCTGATGTTTTACTTTCATAAGGGTCCAGTCTACATAGTGTTTCCAAGTAAGAGCTACTACAAAGTAATATAAGAGATTTAGAGTAGTGATTTTCATTTTAAAGAATCAGTGACTCCATTGCAAACACTACCAACCTTTTACTAAATGTAGTTACCCCGAAAAGATGGAAGAAGTATTTCCCTAGGTAGTGAAGAAAATACAAAAAAAAACACCCACTGGTGATCTTGGGAACATTTTTTATTTCAGGAGTTGATTAATCATTCATAAGGGTTTGTTGGGTTTTTTTTTTTATGAGGAAGAGCAAAAAGCTCTGCAGAAACCTTCTGAAGAAATAGGAAATAGAATTAATTTCATTAAAATCTCTAACAGCATTAAATGATCTGAGTGACTACCAAGTACAGGAAGGTTAAAACATACTTTGTTCATACCACATAAGTTTTGGTGTTCATAAGAGGTCTCTATTTTACTCATACTTCCATTTCAGCAAAAGAAATATTTTTATACTATACACTGGCAATAAGCGTCCTACTCAAAACGAGCAATGAACCTCAAGATAACTTCCTTTCAAACCGGAGATTTTCCTGGCAGTTTCCTCTACAAGTTGTGACTTAGCTCCAAATTACTCAATTTATAAGTTAATTTTAATCAGACAACAGCTTGTTAGCTGATGATTCATAAAATTAAAAAATACCCGGATTAAAGATTCAGCCCTTTTCGTATCCAGGCTGTTCATAAGGTCTTTTCAAAATTGGCAAAGGCATACAGATTTGTATACAGCTCTGGACTGAATTCCTGAGTGAATATAAAAGATGTTATGTGCAGATATTCCAGCCTTTCTTCCGATGCCTTGGTGCCTTCAACAAGACTTTTCTCACTGTGGGTGCTAGTAAGCTGTAATATGCTGAAGGAAATAAGGCTGATTTATTGGCATTATGACATACAGTTTTCAGATCATGTGGGTGACTTTTTTTCACATCTTGTCTATACAGAGATATTCATGAATTTGAGGCGAACCGGTCTCTGTATACTAGCTTCTGTAGGGGTATTCTTATTCAAAAAAACAGACCTAAATTTTACATAGTGTCAATGGTATAATTTGTATGTCTGTACTTGGAAGCTCTGTACAGAGCAGTCACAGTCAAGAAAATCTTAACTTTGCTTCAGCTATCTAACCATTATTGTCATGTTATTTCTAATAGGATAAAATGTCTCTTTCAGTCTTGATATGACTAGGTTTTCACGGAAATGTATCATGCATGGCCATTACTCCATTCACCCTCATTAATTCTCCTGGAGACACTGTAATGTAATGCAGAAGCATTGAAGACTGAACAGTTCTGACTCTGTAGAAGTGGGTCAAGTCAAAGAATTTTGATGATAGCTTTCATCAAGCCTGAAACTAAACCTATAATGATTTAAATTAAATTTATTATACTATCAACATAACAGATAACCAAAGAAAGTGCTATTG
The DNA here is from genome assembly GCA_025447955.1 of Psilopsiagon aurifrons. Classification (NCBI taxonomy): domain Eukaryota; kingdom Metazoa; phylum Chordata; class Aves; order Psittaciformes; family Psittacidae; genus Psilopsiagon; species Psilopsiagon aurifrons. The sequence continues at coordinate 15,434 of JAOEHY010027985.1, read as the reverse complement.
TGCCTCTAGTAAAATAATGATGGTAGGAATGGGTATTAAATTGCTGAAAGTAAACACTGGATATTAATCAAAGCCTACATTTTCACAGGCAAGCGAACAGGAAGTGTCAAACACAGAAGTATATCTCACTCTAGCAGAGATGTGCAGCTCTGCACGCTAGATTTGGGCAAATAATATTGGTCTCAATATTTAAGTAGGCAAGTTACACATGCAGCTTGTATGACTCTGCATGGTAAGTACCCTATTTGCTCTTGTCAGTTTCTAGGACTCAGCTCCCTGATACAACTGAAACTCACAGATGCAGGAAAATTTAAAGCTGAAATAAGCACTTTATTTAAAATTCCCTGTGTTTATATATACTTTGGCTTAGAGTCTTAGAGCAAACTCCTCCAAAGTAGAATTTATACAGAGATATTTTTCATTACTTACTCTGTATGCCAGAATGTTAGAAAGCCTTTTATTTGCCAGTATGTATGAAGATAATTATAACATTGTATGGACTTGCTGAATTTCTTGGTTTTCAATTATTTATGTGCAAAATTCATGACTTGTATCCAGAAATCAAAGTTCAAACAAAAGGCCTACATTTGGCACTATGCTAAATAAATTTATATTCCATTTCTCTAATTTTAAACACATTTAATTTTAAGTTTGTATTTTCTTCTCCTTAGAACCCTATTTTTTTTTTCAAACTGCAGAGCCTAGTTCATCCATTCAACTTTTAAAGTTTTGAACCAAACAATTTGCATAGAAGTGTAAAGCCAGTTTCAGAGCAGATAATTGTACTTCTGACTTTCAGTTCTTTGTTCTAACTATTCCTTTATATTTATCAGATCTTTAACAATGTCAGAACACAGGCAGTGATAGTGTGGAATAGGATTATTGTCAAACATAATTAAAACCACATGGTTTTCCTAACTGCAGAGCAGGTAAAATATCACTGAGATCTCAGCCATGTTGCCATTTATCTGTGCTGCTCTTTACTTTTATCCATCTGTCCACTTCATATCTCTGTTATTTATCTCAGGCATTTTTCTTTTTTAAACTATAATAAGTGAAATTTTTTTTGGTGTCTGTCCAATAAATGTTCATAATGCCCCAAAAAACGATCTCCAACAATGCGCTTTTCTTTCTCTGGACTGCAAAAGCCACTGAGTACTAACCTGCTCTCTATCTTACATCTGAATTCAGTTCAAACTCCCAGCCAGATTTGCTCAGCCTCTTTCATTGCTAAGGCACTTTACAGCCATCTAGAGATGCCTAGAGAGTAGTTTGGTGGCAAATAGTTGCAGAGGTGGATCGAGCAGTCAGTCAGTAGGTGCTCACATTGAACTGCACATCTTTCTTTCTTGCCAGATCGTTGGCTGTGACCGCCAGCTGGGAAGTGCTGTCAAGGAAGACAACTGTGGGGTCTGCAATGGTGATGGGACCACCTGCCGACTGGTTCGAGGCCAGTATAAGTCCCAGCTCTCAGCAAATAAACGTAAGCTCTCCCTTCTGGTCAAGTGCCATCTTCCCCTCTTAGTGAAATATGCATTTCTTGCTAGCTACACTTCACTCCTTCTCAGGCAATTGCATGGTCATGGTCAGTCTGGTTGTCCCCACAGTTTCTTCTCTCATGAGTTAAATTAGGCTTGCTCAGACTACAGCTCTGGCTTTGGGGATGGACAGAGGATTGTGAGAAGGTGCCAACAATGTCACCTCTGTTAGCTAGTTGCTTGCGAGGAGCTGCAGAATGAGAAGAGCTGCCTCTACACACTCTGGTCTGGATATACAGCTGGCTAGGCATAGGACACAGTCAACACTGCTCTGAACAGTGGTTTATGCTGCTCTGCAGCAGAGGGGCACCCTGAGGGGATGGTGCTGCCAACGTGGTAGTGTTCCCTCCCAGACCTATGCCCACAGAGCCTGCCGCATGCTGAGTGTAGTAACTCTGTCCTGGGGTGGACTGAGGCACCTGAGTTGTCAGAAGGTGGCTACATGGGTGGGTACAGATGGATGTGGGCTTAACTGCACCCTGGCCAGAGACAGCTTAAACTCAGGGTGGTAAAGAGCATTAGTGTGCCCCAGTGACAGGGTTAGTGTATCCTGGACTCTGGCAGGGTTCTCACCTTGATTACAGCACCACAGATGGAGCTATAGTTTTGAGAGGAGAGATGGGGCATGTTTGGGCAGTTTGAAGGAAAGGTAAAAAGATAGGAAGGATGGAAGGAAGAAGAGAGGGAGGGAAGCAGGGAGACAGGGAAGGAAGAAGGGAGGGAGAGATAATTCTCATAAGAGTTCCATTGCTAAGGCAGAACTGCACATTAGAGGGAAGAGGAAATACTTCACAAGGATTTAGGATTGGAATTTCATCTCATTGTTACTGTTTCTGCAGTGTGAATTGATTCAGAAATGTCCAGGCTGCTTGAGAGATCACACTATTTGAGAACTTTCTTGGTAAATATGTCTTCCTGTAAGAATAATTCATTGCTTTTCAGTTGCTTTGTGGTAAAAAGGTGTTCCTCTCTCTTCTGCTGAGGATAAAGACACTAGATTTTGTGCACAGTACTAAAATTTTAGTAAAATATAGTCTCTATGTTGAATGGTTTGCTATTAATGTCATATAGGTAGAATGTTATATAGGTAGAAGAGCAGATGACAGAAAGCATTTTATTAGAGTGAGGCAAATGTGAAAAAAAGTCAGAGAACAGATAGTTTAAATGTATTTGCATGCCAGTAATTTTATACAGAACTGAAGTAGCTAATCAGATTTTGTATGCCCTCTTTATAAACCAACGTAGCATTATTCTCTCCCCTGCTGTAGACATACATGTACTTAGGCAACACAGTACGAATTTCAAATATACCAAAAGTGAGTGCTCCTTTAAATTGGCTTTTTACAGTTTTAAAGGCACTTATGGATCTCCTTCACATGTATGAATTAATATGAACTCTTTCTGTGTTTTGCTTCGAAACAGTTTATAGAATCATAGAATAGTTTATACACATGCTGTGAAAATTTTAATTTTTGAAAAGCTTTAAAAAATCTTCTCTGTGTTTATTTTCTGCATTAATCTTCCTCAGGGTTGTTTAAATATCTGCCACTTTGGCACTTTTTCTGTGTCAGCATCTTGCTAATTTGTCACTGTAAATGTAGCTACATTAGCGTATCTGGAATCAGAGCCTGATATACTTGATGGAATGACTGGTTTATGTTTGGTTAGTCAATAGCTTAATTCCCAGCTATCTCTACAAAATAATCCTCATTTCTCAGGAATTAATGTCATAGTTTGTCGATGATGTGAACAAGGCATTAGAAGTCTATGTGAGCCAGACTGCCATATAACATAAGAAAAATCAGAAGGGGCATGTGCAGCAGTGACCAGATATCAGTGGAGGTGTTCTGTGGACTCACTTGGAATTTTTGTTTGCCTAACAGAGCGCAGCATTCATGTTTGAGCACTCTGTGGAGGAAACTGGACAGTGACCTTTATTCCAGTGCTTTCCCAATAGTTTCTAAGTTGCTTATATCTCAAAACCACCCCAGATACAGGGTTGAGCTCATCAAACTCAATTTATTTTCTCTTGATGGCATTATTCAGTTCACTTCTCCATGCTGTTTATGTGAGAAGGATAGGAGCATAGGAGAAGGATATTACTAGGAAAAAATTCATAGAGCTTTTAAACACTTAGCACTTGCTATGGGAACAGCTTCCTCAGTATTTATAAGGGTATATATCTCTCTGTCATGGGTTCAGCAGTAGCAGTCATTTTTCTCCTTTTTGGTAGCTGGTGCAGCACTGTGGTTTTGACTTTCAGCCTAGGAACAGCGCTGATAACACCAAATGTTTTCAGTTACTGCTTAGAATGTTTTCGTCTGACCAAGGACTTTCTGAGTCTCGTGCTCTGCCAGGGAGGAGGGGAAGCAGGGAGGAAGCAGAGACAGAACACCTGATCCAAACTGACCAAAGAGATATCACATACCATGGCACATCATGTCCAGGATGGAAAAACTGGGGGCAGAAACCCGGAAGAGTTCAGTTCATGGCTCAGTCATCGGGTTGTGAGCAGTTGTATCCTCTTCCCTTGTATTTTCCTGGTCATTATTATTATTGGTGGCAGCAGCAGTGGTTTGTGTTATACCTTAGTTACTGGACTGCTCTTATCTCAACCTGTGGGAGTTACTTTCTTTCGATTCTTCTCCCCATTCCAGGAAGAAAAGGGGAAAGTGAGTGAGCAAACTGCGTGTTTTATGGCTTAAACCATGATACTCTCCCAGTGGCCTCAGAAAGAGCAGCATAGCAGGGCAGGAGGCAATGTAATGTTGAATTTTCTCCTGCATTTTTGTGAAAAAGGAAGCACCTGTGTCTGTGCTCTTGTTTCTATTGAAAAAAAAAATAATCCAGAAATATCCTTTTCTCTTAGTTCTAAGCTTGGGTGTTTCAATCATTTTAAGTCTGCAAAAAGTGAATCTTTCCTTTTCCATATCTCCTTTTGGAAAAAGTGTATGTATCTTCCTATGGAGATAAGTTGTACTTAAGCATGCTTCTCTGTATTCACCAGGGAGCTGGGGAGTTTATCCCACAAGTGAAGTTTGCTGATCACCTTGTGAAAAGCTAGTGTTTCACTGAAACAGTGGATTGACATCTACTACTGAAGTAAATTACATTTGAAAGAGAATTATAGAAATTGCTATGCTGAGACAGAATGGATATATTTCTGGTTAGTAATCAGATTGCCATGGTTTTCAAAACCAGATGCTTTTCCAGATTTCAGTTGAATATCAGTGGTAATGGGGAAATAGAAACAACTTCATTTTTCATCATGAAAACTGACAGACCATTTGGACAACATCCATATTCAAAATCTAAAACCTGGAGAAACTCCTCTCTCAAGGGAATCTGATGTATGTACCTGACATATAACCTTTACCTTAATTCTTGCACTTTCTTCACAGCCCTGGGCCGCTGTTCTTTCAGTTATCTGGGACTTTCTCTCACCACCCTGTGCATTCCCTTGAGAGAAACCGACCACCCATTAATACACTTTGTGCCTTTTCTTGAGAGTGCATCACACAGCTGCTCCACAATCTACCTGTTTGCTTATTGTTGGGAGAAGCTGCGGCTAAATATTACCATGCTTGATTCCACATGCCTCTTCACAGGCAATGTGTCCTTCTTATCACTGTTAACCTCAGGAAATCATCCTTCAGTCCCTACTACTTCTGCTTGTAAAAGCAGGAAGCACGTGATAAGCATAAATCCCACTGAGATTTACATATTGCACAAAGTGTGCTAGGATTTCAAATGGAGAGAAATGACAAAATCAGATGAAATATATTCCCAGCAATGCCCTGTACATAGTATATAAGGTTGCATGATTTAAACTGTCTGTGACATATCAGGGACTGGTTAACTCTCCAACACAGACCTCATAGCTGAGACATAGTCAAGTATAATAAAGATATGGGGCTGTCTTTAAATATGACTTGTAAAAAGACCATTAATATTTTTTGAAAAATTGAAGTTATAGTTTTTTCCAGTAAACATGAGATATATATATATATATATATTACATAGCAAAATGATGCATCATACTCATGGATTTTTTTCCCCAAAATGGATAAAGTGTATTTATCCTACTACGTATCTTGAATGTTACTGACAGAATGATACCAATAAAATCAGCATTAAAATAGCAATATTTAATGAATTTTGTAAGACTTCAATATTTGTCTTTTCAAATGGAAAATTTGAATTCTGTGTAAAAATGAAGGATGTCTACCTTGGCCGATTAATGTGATATCCAAGATGTGCATAAGCAGAATGTGTGCTGAATAGAGTTCAGCCCCAGTGTTACACAAGTCTTCAGAAGTGCTGGAATTTCTGGATAGATTGAGGAAAACTCTCACATCAGATTTTGAAAAAGGTGACGAAGCTCAGAAGAGCCTGGGCTTCATCTCTATGCAATTCTTGTGACATTCAGAGATTTACCAGACTGCCTACATTTACCTCTTCACTTCTAGGATATTAAAAGTTCACAAAAGTATGGCTATAAAGCTCTCTAGCATGAAAGTGGCAGAAATTCCTGTGCGGTTGACTGAATTTAAAATTGAAAGGGGTTATAGTTCACATTTTCAAGACATGGGATTGAATGAATGAACATGGGTTTTAGAGGTCCCTGTTTCCTGTAGTTTTCCATTTTTCTGTTTTCTCCATTTTTGATATAAAATGACAACGTTAACTATTTTGCTGATAATTAAGAATGCTGATCTAGGTAGGCTGGAACAGTTATGCCAGTTCGGTCTGGTCAGAAACTTAAGGCCCCAGCTCATATGTTTGGATGAAAGATAATATATTTTTATGGGCTAAGTTAGACCTACCTGACAAAGCAGTGCATTGCTTTGGGAGCAGAGCTATGGTTCTTGCTAGCAGTCATTACGTGACACAGGTTTGAGCAACAATAATAAACAGATAGTAAAAGGGGCTTCATTCCTCTCATGTTTATCACCTCCCCCCAAAAAAAGTCCTGTTAGGCATACATGCTTTTTCTTTCCCGACTTCTAATTATAGGAGAAGGCAAAAAGGATAGGGAAAGGTGAATGAAGAACCTAGGCATGCTGGTTAGTCTAGGTCAGTGTTCTCTGGGCATTAACTCCAGGCAGAGAATTAGGAACATTTTCTAGCATCTATCCACACCTTTCTTTCCTGTCTCCCTTTGGAAAATTACTGAGGTTGCTGCCTCTTTGGAATTGCTGACCAAACCAACTTTCACAGCATCATGTGAGCTACATTCTAATTCACACCTCAGTTTAAATCCAGTTGGCAAAGCTTCCAAGGGTTTCACAAGTGCAAGATCTAAGACCTGGTTACAGTCTAAAATGGGCTTCTATTTTTCAAGGGACTTTCTGTTCATGGTGTGGATATGGAAGTAGAATTATAGCTCTTCTAAACATTGAAATAAAAGGTGTGAGAGGGAAGGCATGCCTAAGGGAAGTGGGAGATCATCACAAAGCATGGGCAAGTTTGTGAAGAAGCTGTAGCGTTCAACTGGGAAAGAGTCAAATGAAGGAATGGGTGCTTCTGGTTTAACATCAGAATACGCTTACGCTTCTGTACTTCACCGCAAACATCAACTCAAAAGTCATGGAAGAGGTTTAAGTGGACCCATGGTGAAATAGAAGGTTATTGAGATTGAAATTCAGAAATTATTTGTGAAGGAGCTGATAATAAAGAAAACCAACAGGTTTGGGGTTTTCCAAGCTGAAGGTTCTTACCACATTTAAGGAGTTCTTTTACAGATTTGTGATGTTCTTTCATAATTCATAGAGTTGTTTAATTGGCCTAAAAGCTTTACTTTTGACTGACTTGTAAGCACCTATTTCACTGCTTGTTTGAAAGCAGATAAGAATTTCTTTTTTTGTTTACTCCATGCGTTTTTGCCTTCCCACAGAGGATGATACGGTGGTTGCTATTCCCTATGGAAGCAGGCAAATTCGCCTCATGCTGAAAGGACCTGATCATTTATGTGAGTAGAAGAAGTTAGTGTACATTTGTTTATGAAAGTCTTGCTAACCCGCAGTGTTCTATTTTCACTGTGGTATCTGATTTCGCTCTCTCTGATCACTGATTTTGACACAGGGATGAGTCCTGCCCTCAGAAGGTCTCCAAGGACCCAGTTACATCAGAGTTACACACTCTTCAGAGCAGAGCTTAGTCAATATTGCAGAATCATTTGCCCCTACATAATTTCTCAGCCATTTCTGTTTGCTTATCCTTCAGCTGGTTCACTTGGTGCCAAGTGCTTTTGTTACAAATTAATAAAATATATCCTACCGAGAGAAGAAATATTGAGAACAGTGAAGTATAAGCTTCTGTAGAGCTGAGCTTAGCCATCAAGCTGCTCATGACTTTAACACATTTCTGTTTTGATAATCTCTCTTACTCTGTAGATGGACACAAATGCATGCATACACACACATAAATTTGATCAGAAACAGCATGCGAAAGACCAGCCTTACTTGTTCGTAGTGATATTGCATATTTCTAGAGTTAAAACCAATGAGTGCTGCTAGGTCATCACTTTGTAGATATAACACTTGCCTGCTTTGTCTAACAGGGAGCTCTGTATCCCAGCAGTTGTGTATGCCTCTTCTCTGTGAGAAGGGTTGGAGGATTTGAGGACACTCCAGGAGAGCTGAAGGGAAATTCATTTCTTTCATTGATAGAAACTGTGCATCCCTCTCTCTCTGACTTTATAATGCAGTAGCTGCTCACAAGCTGCTCGTTATTTCATCAGCAGCAAATGAAAACTACAGTGTTGGTAAATGGGATTTACTGCCAAGAAAGACACAAACTGTACTTCATAACCTCTTAAAAGCACAAATTAGTGTAAAATAAGTAGGTTTCCTGTTTTCCAAATCGCAATAGGAGTTTCCCGTAGTACAGATCAGTTAGAGTCCTTTAAGCTTGTCAGTATAAATAAAAACATCAGTGTCAGCAAAGAGTTGAAACACCAAACTATTCCCATCCTCTCCAGATTTCTTTCACCCAAAGAGCTTCTACTGAGTGACAAAATGAGGACAGGTTTATCAGTCCTGTTTTATAGCTCACTGCTTGTGTTAAGGAAACAACAGTGGGCATACCATAATCTTTTAATGGTTCTTTAGATTTAGGGCTGTGAATAAAGGCCAGCAAATTACAGGTTATAAACTAAGAAAAAAATATATTATCTTTTTCTTACAAGTCCAAATGCTGCCTGCACTTAAGTTTTTAAGTGGCTCTTTGGGTATTTCTGAGGTGCTCTAGAGTAGTTGCTTTACTTTCCCAGTAAATGATTTGCACTCATCTTTTCTCTCCTGTCTTCTTTCACAGTATAGATGCTTTCTTCCAAGTTAGAAAAATTTCATACTTCTATTATTTTTCCAGTGAAATTGAGCTATAAAACAGCTTACAGAGAAATGAGATTTTTAGCAAGAGAGATAAATCTAAAGCTGTCTTCACTCAGGCCATGTCATATTTTACAACAAAAAGATTTGAATGAGTGAGGTCTGTCTGAGATGCTATTTGAGGTTTAGATTAACTGCTCTGTGTAAACATTAATAACTCCAAATATATCTCTTTCTTGTTTCAGATGTCTCCATAAATCTTTCTGTTCACCCATCAACGGATTTTCTATATGTATGAGATAAAATAAATTGAGGGGGAGGGAGTATTTTGCTCTATGAACTTTGATTGTGGGAGAAGTTAACAGGAGGCCAATTATATATAGACAAGTCTTAAAACCATCTTTATCCCCGATGCATGCAGTCTCATCCAGAAATAAATATATGGCCAAGTTCATCACAAAGGAGACTAGTCTCCCTGAAAATCAAGGAATTCATTAGTATGGAGCACATTCTTAGTCTACTGCCTCAGCAACTTCCTTCATGAAATAATTCCCATAAGCCTTCCTGAAAACCAGTCTCATTACTGCAATTATCTTTTTTTTTTTTATTATTATGCATGCTAATAAAAACATTTTCCCCACTTACTTTCTCTGAAACTTTTATTCCATCTCAGATTAATAATATGTCCACATCTAATTAAGATTTTGCCTTAGCTTCCTCTCTGTGTGGGAGATTTTATGCATAATTTTACAGATACATGTGAAAGCATTAGTTTTGCAATCCTTCATGATGAAATGTGTTGTCATTTTGAAATAACTACCAGAAACTGGTCACTGGTGAACATGCTCTGTAGCATAATTTGGAGTTGGTGTGGGGATTTGCTAAATGGTGGAACAGATCTATTTTCCAACTGGTTATTTCTATTTAATAAAGTATTTATTATGCTTTTTATGATTTAGCAATCAAAAGTAACTGCCACAAAGCTGTATCTTAATTAATGCCCACTTTTGGGGGTCTGTGGATACAGAAAGATACAGAGGGAGAGCTGAGGACGGTTCAGCACTCCCTATTCTGCTGAAATGGACCAGACTACTTCTGGACAGGGGGAAATGATTGCAGTCATACTGATTTTCTTTCCTGGCTGTCTTGCTTTCAGATAATTGTCTACCACAGCAACACATGGTTAGTGACTGACCTTTGAACTGAAAGAGTGAACAGCCAGTGCTCATGAGTGAAGGTCTGAGTCATGCTCCACATAGGAGTGTGACTTACTAAAAGTGTGTTAAATAAACGCAAATAGGCCTAACTAGGAATAGATTAATATGTCTGGAAGAAAATGAAAACATAACCTATTGGTGAGCATGTGAACATGGATCTAGAAACTAAGGGTTGAGCAAAGCCAAAAAGCAGATGGAGAAGAAATAATGAACGTGAAATTATAGGAATGTGAATGAACTGTGGAAAAAAACCCAAACAAGTTGCATTTTCACTAATTTATGAGGAAAATTTTTACCACTCTTATTTTGTGTTGGAGCTTTTTTCTGCTCTTACTACAAATTATAATGCTCTAGTTTCCAGTTAATTTGTTTGCATTTGTCAGATTTGGAAATCAAGACTCTCCAAGGTGTGAAGAGTGAAAATAGCCTCAGCTCCACAGGCTCCTTCCTCGTGGAGAATTCTAGCATCAACTTCCAGAAGTTACCTGACAAGGAGATATTAAGAATACCTGGGCCTCTCACTGCAGATTTCACTATCAAGGTAAGGGTCATTGGTCATTGGCCTCTTACAACAAAAAGTAAAATGAGACGTATTAGAATGATTAAAGAGATTTTCCTAGACCTTCACTTTCCAGTAGACATTTACAAGAAAGCCTAGCTCTTGAACATTATGTGTAATTCTTTATATCTAAATATCTGATAACACTCCTTGGGAAAAAAACCTGAGTTTATGCGAAGAAAGTAAAATCCAATGTGTGCCCTAAAGAGGAAAGATGAACTCATTACAAGAAAAGGCAGATGCTTTCTGTACATGCTACTGAGGTACATATAAATCAGGAAAGTGCAGCTTGCTTCATCTGTGACAAGTAAAAAGAAAGAAAGTCTGTATCTTTGTCCCATAATTTCTGGGGTTTATACTAGTGTTATTGCATAGAAGACTATAAATGAGTAGAGAATGAGGTCCCCAAGCTCAAAAATAAATGGAATGACTTTGCTTGAGAAGTCATGGTGTCATTTTGAAGTTCTGCTTTGTGTTGCACTGGCAATAAGAATAAAATTTTTTCCTCCCATGAAAGCATTTCTGTTCTTCCAGGTAATATAAGACACATTGCTGGAAGCAATGCACGCATTCTGTGGGAAAACACACTTACAAAACCAAGCATTTGGGAATTACAGTAAAACAAATCCTTTTCCAGTAGATCCAAGGAACTTGAAGGATTTCAGCTGTAAAACTGTAAAACCTACTTCATTTCCAGGACTACATACATTTTTCACTATGGGCCGTGGAGATAGATGACATTTGGTCTAACCTAGAGCTGATGGTAGCTAGAAGTTTGAAAAATAAGCTGGAAAATGCAATACATGATTGGGTTGGGTTAAGCTGGTCTGGGCTAGAATGAGTTAGCTTGGGAAGTAGCAGAGCCCTATAGACTGTCCCTTACCCATCTTGGTAAGTTAGCAGCACAAAATGCAAGCAGACATTATCAGGACTGGTTCACAAGGAGAAGCCTGGCCTGAAGAACGCATTCCCTTCTCTTTGTAGGTCAGAATGAAAAAGCCTTTATAAAAAGATGCTGATCAATTCAAAGTGCCTAACCACTTTTACCTATATTGCAGATGATGTATATCAGTGTGATGTAATCAGTATTGCTCACTTTATATTTTTGTGCTGTCTATGAATGCAATGTACCCTGGTTCATTAGAACATACCTGCTGGGGACAGATGGTCATGTATACCAATGGCCCTGAAATGGTAACAGCAGGGTTGGGCTGTATTCCCTTTATTTCCGCTGTTATCTGTTATGACAGGGGAAAAACCATTATCACTTGGCCCTTGCATTTCCTTCTCTATCTGGCAAGGTAAGAACTACTCGTGAAACTAAAGGCAGTACCCTACTTCTATGATGACTACATGGCCAATATGAGAGAGCAAGCTGGATTAGGCACAGGCAGAACAGCTACTGCTGAGAGGAGAATAAACTATTTTACTAGTTCTGTTGTGTGCTTGCAGCTTCTGGAAGTCAGAGTAGCATGCAACTAAGATATTCCAAGCTTTTTTTTTTTTTAAACAAAATTTTTATCTTCTGAATATCTTTCAGATTTTTTTTTTTTTGATGTAGAAATCTACATACAAAAAAAGACTAATACAAGAGAACCAAAATGCATGCATATCTTTCAGTTATGTGAGGCTTGTGTCAACTTCTTTCCAACCTTACTATAGCCTTGAGTTTGTTAAGGTAAAGTAATTAAAAAAATTAAAGGCTTTTCTGTGGTATTAGCAAGTTTTCCTTATGGAGTGGGATCTTTCTTGTTGTTCAGATTTAATTTCCTGGAACAAGGCAGTTTTTATGCACACAGATGTAAATGAACTTGTAGGTGTAGCAAAACCCTAATTCTAGGATCATTGTCTCCAAAATGACTGCTCCAATGATTTTCAATTGACTCTGAATTGACTCAGAGATGTCAAGTTAGACACCTGTATATAATTCAGAGGTAGAAAGTCCATGTGGGACTTGACATTTGATTTTCTTTATTGGTGATATGGAGTGCTTTAAAATTGCTTTAGGAAATCTCATGCTGTTTCTGTATGAGCTGAGTTTTATAATTGCTTTATTTCTTGACTTTGTTTATAATCAGTGGTACATTCCTCGTGTGCTAAACTCTTGGCAATCTTCACAAGATATGTAAACGGGAAAAAAAAAATCACTAAAAGAGCTCTCGTTTAAAAAAATTAAGATGTTAACTCAGAAGAAGAACTGGAGTTTTTATATTCACATTTTGACAATTATATATCCCCATTATAGACTTTCAATGTTTGAAAGGCAGAACACCTGGAAAAAATGCCGGCAAACTTAAATTCCACTTAAAATTTGTTCCTAAATCCTGATTATTTCCCTAGTTTGAGGTTTTAATACAGAATTCAGATTCATTAAATAGAAACGCCTTGTTTCTAACAGAAAAGAATGTTATGTTTGATGAAATCACAGAAAAGATTGCTATGTTTGATGATATCCTGGTGAAATGAAGGTCAGTTTCACTTGGAAATCTTTCTGGCTGACACTGTGCTCTGGAGAACAGGACAGTAATATTACACAGGAGGCCTTGTCCTTTAGTGGCAGAGCTGCCACTGATCTGCTGTGTTGCCAAGATCACATATTCACCTGCCTGTGCTGAAGTCTCTTCTGTCAATAATGTCCATTTGAGGCACAACGTAGAGAAACCTTGAGTAATTGTTTCACTGCATACATTTGTGCTCCTCCAAGCAGGATGAATCAGTATTGTCAGCTGGGTCTATACTGGAAACTGTAATGCTAACTGTCAGCACTGGTTGACTGTTTAAAACAATTAGAACTGCAAATATGAATGACTTCAGTTAACAGGCTTACTGAGACAGCTGTTAGGAATTGCCAAGGAAGGGTTATGGCTGGCAAAGCACAGCCCTGTTAGGTTTTGCTTTACATGCTGTGCTTTTTGCATAGCTAGGGTCCTAACCCTGTGGCTGAGATGTGCGTCAGCAAAGACCGGTGAATTTAAGGGAAGGTCTAGAAAAGGGTGTTGAACAGACTTGGGGCTGGTTTGGAGGAAAAACCACCGTTGGCCTCAATACAGACTATACTAAATTAGGTTTATGCTGCTTTTAAATCCCTTGTATCATGATGAAAGTTTGTTCATAGAACCTACATGGGCCAGCAGCTTTGCATCGAGGATGTATAAGGCTGTACTCTATAAATGTTTCTCTGGAGGCTGTCAAAGGTATTTGAATTAGGATTAGATTTGTACTGATACTGTCTTTTGTACTGCTGGGGCTGACAAGCTTTGATTAAGGGCTGCTGCCAGAAGAGACTGGGTTTTTTTTCGTGCTGGTGGCTGGGGGTACTGCTGGCTGATTTAGAAATGTGCAGATCAGGTTCCCTGAGCAGTTACTGCTCAGGTTAGGATTTTGACCACCAGTTGTCCAAAAATCATAAAATAGACCTCAAAAATGTATGCTGAGTTATGCAGTGCTCTAGGGTGAGCCAGACAATTCTTATCTCTATTGTGATCTAGCACTGGCAGGAACCACTGGCAACAGAAATGCATTTGATTAGAGTACAGGTTAATAAAAGAAAATAAGGTTGGGACTAAACATCCTGGGATTTGCGAGGGCAAGCAGGAGATAATACATGTACAGGCAGCCAGCTGGCAGAGAGGTTCATGGGCCATGTCAGACTGGGGCCAAGACTGGATTAAATAATCGCTTCTGAACAAGGACCATACCGTGATTTACCTTGTGGAGTAAAACGAGAAATTATTTCAATACTCATGTTGGGGCAGAAGCCAAAAGGTGCAAATCCTCTCTAGCAGCAAGGGTCTACTGCTCATGGCTGGCTCACTGTTGAATTTTAGAGAGATTACCATATGAGGATTGGGAGCGATGACAGTATGGGTCTTCTTTGTAATTTACTTCTGATACTGGCAAGGGTTTCCAGAGGAGATTATGCCTTGTGTTTGGGAGAAGGCTGCAGGTCAGGAAGGAAATTGTGAAGGATCTAGTCTTGGAAGTACTGGCAGATCGGAGTTTGGATGGGGTTCCAGAAGCAGACGAGCTAGGATTAAGGCTGAGCACACAGAAAAATTCAGTTGGGACCAAGTCAATTTTTGTGTAATCAAGGTCAAATGACCAAAACGCTTTGTTTAATCTAGCAGACTAGATTAAACATATATAGTCCTTTCATCGGAAAACAATACTAGTTCTTGAGATATGTGTCTTCCTGAGGCCAAGTCTGTAGAGCGCACATTGATCTTAGCTGAAAGCAATTCTGTAACATGGTCTGTGTCAGTAGCTTTTATCGACCTATATTTACATCCAATACTTCGGTTTTACAGTAGTTGTAGAAATCACCTATTCTGATTTCCTTATTCCTAAAAACTATATAGCTGTTGTAATAATGTCTAGGTCCAGCTCATAAGTAATGACCAGCCTGAAAAGAGACCTAATCATCATTTATCTTGACTGGATCTTGTGACAAGTTCAGAAAAATTCTACCATTTTTATTGGCAAATGTAGGAAAATTTATGGAGAGCCATGTAGTAGTGTTTTTGAAAATGATGTACATATTCTATTTCATATCTACTTTTTTTTTTCTGTTCAATATATATTATTTAGAATTGTACAATAGTTAGTGTTGGAAATGACCTTAAGATCGTCTAGTTTCAACCCCCCTGCCATGAGCAGGGATACCACACACTAAATCATGTCACCCAGGACCCTGTCCAACTTGACCTTGAACACTGCCAGGGATGGAGCATTTACCACTTCTTTGGGCAACCTGTTCCAGTGCCTCACCACCCTCACAGTAAAGAACTTC
>JAOEHY010027982.1:0-18929 GCA_025447955.1 Psilopsiagon aurifrons | reverse complement strand
GGCTGAAAGTCAAAACCACAGCACTGCACCAGCTACTAAGAAGGAGAAAAATGACTGCTACTGCTGAACCCAAGGCAGTGTGAGCACTGTAAAGTGGATTGTACTCAAACTTTGGCAAGTTTTAGAGGATAGGGCGTAACATGAAATGCAATTGTGAGGAGGATATAAGATAGATGGGATTGGTCTGCAACTCTTGTGTTCTGATGCACATGTTTGTTGAAAGAAAATAGAATAATCTAGATGATACTGTAATACAGTAGAAGTTGATGGTGTAGTCACCTGGAATCCTTGGAAGATGTTGCTGGTTACAGTTCCACTTAGGACTATCTTTGTGGGGAGAGTGTATGACATGCAAACAAAGCTGTCTGCAGACAGTTCTGCCCCTTGACTTAAAGGTTTCATAATTTAAGGAACAGATTTCTTCTAGCAGCTGCCTTTTCTTTGTAAGAAAGCTTTTCAAAATGTTTCTGAGAATCACAGAAACACAGTAAGCTCTTACTAAGTAGAAATTTATAAGTTGAAGCCATAAAGAAAGGTGGAAAGATGTGCAGTCTTGAGATCTGAGGTCTTGAACTTTTAAATTTTTATTCCTTTGGTAAAAATGATCAAGGGAAAGGTTGTAGAAGACACTGTTTCTGATCCGGAGGGCAAGATCTAGTGAGATGTGTCTGGGGGAAGAAAAGTATATGGAGCTTTCTTTGGGGATAGAATTGATCATAAAAATGCATGCGTGACTCTTAGTTACTGAAGGAGCAATTCCTTGCCACTCTCGGAGCATTTGGTACTAGCTGCTGACAGGATGCATAGGTACTGGTGTGCACTCAAGTACGAGGCCCTAAGCTTCTGACAGCAGAAATGAGCCAGCAGACATCTTGTCCTCCCCTCCTTATCCTCAGCCATCTGTGGTAGTAAAAAGGAGATATGGTATAGCTGTGAAATATTCTGGAAGTGCCTAAATATCCCTTTGTTAACTGAGAGAGAACAGTGTGATTGATGCAAACTTACTGGTGAAATTCTGAGTCTGAGCACTGCTGTAGCTCACACAAACCTGGGATTACTGCGCAGTTACTGTGGGGTTTTTTTTCAGAGCCAGCCACAGGCATCCAAGTATCTTCTGTTTCTTCTTGTGCAAATGTGAGGGGACAGCAAAGGATTTGACCATTGAAGAAGGTGAGGGAATTCCCTAGAATGTCCCTTTGTTCATTTTCCAGTTATGTGACACTGTGCTTGTAGCTGACTGTGGGAAATCAAGAGACAAGTTACTGACCACACCACTAGAAAACATCAGAAATTCAAATCTTTTATCCAGAGATTTCACAGTAAAAATAAGAGACAAAGAATTTCAAGAGGTTTTCACTTACGCTTTATAGCCAGGTGGCTTGGATTTGAATTCTTCTGACGGCGAATTTCCAAAACTGGGTAGATACAGTATATGATGTGTAAGTACAGCCACTCAGTGTTGTAGTGTAATCCCCCAAATGGCTTCACTTAATCGGAGATTTCACTCCTTCCTTCGTAGAATCTTAAAGGCAATGTAAAAATACTGATTTTTATTCACTTTGTAACATTTGTTTTTAATAGGTTTCAGCTCTGATCAAAAGCCACAGTTCCTCTCTATCAAGAAGTCTTATTTCATGACCACAACACCTGATACCTTCTTTAAAGCATTTGTGTTATTTGGGCTGGCCTGTTTTTTCTAAGCAGGCTATAACATAATATACAAGTCAGTTTTTATAGAAAGCTGGATTAAGATGTTCCATGTGCTTTTTCAAAGTTCAGTTTTAATAGCAGAACAATACCTGCAAAAGTAGCATTGTACTATACTATACATTGCGCTATACATTAGAAAACTTAAAACTTGGAAAGGTGTATTTTAAATCCATACATACAGATGTCACTGGTGATTTGCAAGAACCTGTAGGGTAGACTGTATACCCCTTAACCAGTTAAAGCAACATTAGTGAGCACTTGTTGATTTTTAGTGTACACAAGTGTCTTGTGGTTTATGGTTTCTTCCCCAAAGTATTCTAGACCTTCAGCAGGAGTAAGTCTGTGTTACAGAACCAAACTCTTTGGATTCTGGTGGCTGCTCACACCACTTCTGCCCAAGTGTTGCTGCCGAATGCAGCAAGCACAAGATACAGCTTTGCAAGCAATGATGAGGAGCTGAGTCTTGGAGGCCTCATCTCCTTGCAGGCAGGGTTGATGTAATTCTCTGTGATCTCCACAGATAAAGTTCAGACCTTAGGGAAATGCAGTACTGCTCAGTGAATAAATGCAACCAAAATAAGCAGTAGCTGAGTCCTGTGGCCAGTCCTTCTTTCTTTTTATTGAAAGGTACAGCTATGAAGGCACAAGCTTGCACCTCTAGTAGCAAGTGATTAGTTTGCAGATTTAGAAAAAAGGATCCAAGGATCAAAGATTAAAAATGGGGAAAATTGTGGTTTGGATTTCTTTATTGTTTCCAAGTGCCAACCTTGACCCTTCCCCTGGCAGATGTCTCTGACCTCATTCAAGGGAAATCCTGAGCCACAAACCAACCTAAGTTCCACCGACATCCTTCAGAATGGATTTCACTAAAAGGATATCACACAGAGGAATGAAGTAGTAAAAAGATGCACTTATGTACTTTGAGCAATTACTTTATTTCTCCCTTTGCATCCAGAGTTACAAGCAGTGGAGTGTTCTGGTTGCTGTAGTATTTGAACAGACCTTTGATTAGGTTATGAACATTTAAACCTTATGCCATTAATAGATAAAAATATCTAAGGAACAGGAGGCTTTATTGTACACAACTGATCTTAAAAAAACCACAAATCATCATTGAGAGGAACACCGTTCTTTAATTAGAAAAGCACACAACACCTCCTCCCCACCCCATTCCAGAGAGATCGCTGTTGATGTGTGCTGCCTTCAGATCACAAGCAAATTGATTTTGACATGACTATTTCATCTATGGGTTGTGTGTTTATGTATATGATCACTGTGGCCTGAAAATACATGCTGTCCTGGGTTCAGCCATAGCAGTTATATTCTCCTTAGTAGCTAGTGCAGTGGTGTGTTTTTGACTTTAGCCTGAGAACAATGGTGATAACACACACAGAGCCCTGGGTGGCATGGTTTAGTGGGAGGCGTCCCTGCCCATGGCAGGGGGGTTGGAACTAAATGATCTTAAGGTCCTTTCCAAACCGAACTATTCTATGATTCTATGATTCTGTGTGTTTAGTTGTTGCTAAGTAATTCTTATGCTGATCAAGGACTTTCTCAGTCACATGATCTCCCAGTGAAGAGGGCCATGGGAAGCCGGGAGGAAGCAGAGACAGAACACCTGACCCAAACTAGCCAAAGAGGTATTCCATACCACAGCACGTCATTCCCATTATAGGAACTGGGGGGAGTTACCTGGGAGGGTGCTGCTCTGGACAGGCTGGGTATCGGTCAGCGAATGTTGAGCAATTGTATTGTGCAAAGCTTGTGCTTATTGTTTTCTTTTACTTTTCCCCTTTTAGTTTCATATTCTCTCTGCTTGTTATTTTCCTTATCATGATAATTATTAGTGGGAGTAGTAGTAGTTTTGTATGGTACTTTAGTTACTGGACTGTTCTTACCTTAACGTGTGAGATTTCCTTTTTTTCGATTCTCCTCCTCATCCCTCTGGGAATTGGGGGAGGGAAAAAGGAAGGGAGTGGGCAAGCAGTTGTGTGATTCTGAGTTACCGGCTGGGCTTAAACCATGAGACATGCCAAGTTAGAGATTTGAGCAAATGTACTGCCTAAGGTCTATGTCCCCAGAAAAGCCCATCTGCAAGGTTGAGCTGACACCATGTTAAGTCTGTTCCCACTGTCACTTCTGTCTCCACAGTTGTCTCTACAAGGTGCAGCACTGAATAACCATCTTCAAAAAGCATGGCTGTGGAGAGTAAAAGTTTTCATTCATTAATTCTTTATTTACTCCCAGATAAAAAAGTGCAATAGATAGAGGTTCTGGATCATAGAACTATATCACAGAATGGCTTGGGGTGGAAAGGAGCTTAAGATCATCCAATTACAACCCCCTGTCATGGGTAGAGATGCTTCACCCTAGACCATGTCACCCAAGACTCTGTCCAACCTGTCCTTGAACACTGACAAGGATGAAGCATTTACCACTTCTTCAAGCAACCTGTGCCAGTGCCTCACCACCCTCACAGTAAAGACCTTCTTCCTTAGATCTAACCTGAACTTCCCCTGTTTCAGCTTAAACCCATAAACTGTCCTACCGCTACAGTCCCCGATGAAGAGTCCCTCTTGGGCATCTTTGTAGGCCCCCTTCAGATACTGGAAACATCGTAACAGCTAATATCAAGAAGAGAGATAAAAGCTGGAATTAACTTTAGTAGTTGCATATATAGGACAAAGGCTAATCGTTTTGTTTCTCAGTTCAGGCGCAATGCTTACTTTAGAAAACAAAAAAACCCAGGGTGTTTTTTTTTCTTCTCTCTGTGGAATTTGATACTGTTGTTCCTGTTAAATCTTCCACCAAGTATCTGTCCAAGCAAGCATCCAAGCAGTATTTTCAGTGCTAAAATTCAAAGTGTCTCAAAATGATTTCTGTTAGCTCTTTTCATTTTAGACCTGTTTATAACATTCAGCTCTTTGTTGTGCTTATTTAAATTGGAATCTTTAATTTAGGAAGGGGATACTTTCTTTCTATGTGACAGGAGCTTTGTCTCTCAAAGGAGGAAAACAGTGGAAAATACTAGCATAAGACATCCTGAATAGCAACTCAAACTAATTGTTAATACTTTGTTAGTACATGAAATTAAAATTTTGTGATTTATAAAAAATATACCTACAGGAACATGTAACAATATTTGTTCTTGCTGGTGTTGTGTTCTTAGAAATTCACTTATAGCTTTTCTTGTATTAAACAAGGTTTTATGAAAGATTAGCATTTACCAGTATCACAGCAGGCTTTTCTAATTGCAAATCCAACTGAGAACAAGTCACCTGCAGTACAAGCAAACAGTCCTTTGCGCAAACTTCATCTGAAGTGGCTGAATCACAAACACCCCAGAGCTCCTACACTGGAGAAGATGGGAAAGATACTTGGCAGACATCTACAACAAGTGTTTTCTTTGAAAATAGAATTCTTAGTACATCTGGCTACATAATTAAAATAAATACATATATTGACAATCCTCAAGGGGAAGCTTTTTAGTGAAGAAAAGAGCAATTTTGGTGGCTGAACATAATACATCTTAAAGCAAAATTATCACAAACTCCTCTATGATCCCTTGTGAAAATCCAGGTCCTCCTAGTGACCCCTAACACAGCAGTCTTTTGGAAAAGAATAAAAGAAAAAGCAAACAATCTTGCAGTGGACAAGTTGGGAAACATAAATACTTGAGCATGTAAAAATCCATCACATTCCAAAAGTGGAAAATGGAGTAATTGATAATTTTGGGGTTTATGATTACATAAATTTTAAGTGAAAGCTGACTAAACAGAATACACTGAAGATAGAGCTGAGATTTTACAGGCCTCCATTTTGGAAGTTTTAATGAAAAGTCTGTTCTGCGCTGACACCCATGACAGTTTAAATCAGTCTTCTCCTTGCCCTTACTCGCCTCCCAACTCTTTTCACAGACTCTGTTTTCCTATTGCAGTAATATCTCATCACAGTGCATCAAGATTTCGGCTTGAACTCACAGTCTCAAGGCAGATTTTATGAGAAACTGTTCTGCTTTTCAGTGCATTAGCCATAGCAACATTTTCTTACTCAAATATTTTCTGCAGTGAAATGCAGGTGCAAGGGAAAGTCAAGTACAGCGCAGGAATATTTTTCAGGCTAAGGAGAGATATAAATCTTTTAAGATTTAGGTCATATTCTGGCACGTCAAAAATGGGTTTTGGCTGTGCAACTGAAAATGCTTTATCCCTCTGCTAAGCTTTGTCTTAGTAAGTCATGGGTATAAACCTGAAAACCAACCTGTGCACTTCAGCAACACAGAAACCAAACTGCCAGTGTGAAACAATCTCATTGTCTGAACACTCTAAACTACAAGACAAAGTCCTTTCAACAATACAGCATTACACATGCACAGAGAAGGTGCAACATGCCCTATCTTTGCACAAACACACATACTTCAGATAGCTTGGTCCCATGCCACCACCACAGGACCTGAGCCTTCGCTCTCAGAAGGTTTAGGGCCATCCAGCACTAACATACGGTCTTATGCTTCCTTTTAAAACAAGCTCCTCTGCCTTGTAATGCACATTGATGAGCAAGGGCTATGCATTTCTAGATAAAGACAGTTTAAGACTCTAAGCTTGTAGGTCCACACCAAAAGATGAAGAGGGTGTTCTCAAAAGTACACAGTTTAAAAACTCCCCTTGATATACATCAGTTCACTGCTTGTGGCATTTTCAAAGCCTTTTTTCACAAGTCCCACAAAGTTTCTGCCTCACTGGGCATGAAACTTTTTAAATTGTAGGTCTTCCACAGCATACAAAGCAAAGTTTCTGTGTTCTCTCTCAACTCAGATTCAAGATGAACAGAAACTCTTCCCTCAGTGCACTGCTCCAGAAGCAAGGAGGACCACAGAATGTCTCATTCTGTAGATGCTGTGAGTTAACTAAAGCAGCAGCAACTAGAACAAAGTAGTTTTGTTCCACTAGAAGAAGGCAGCAGTTCAAATACAAGTAGTCTAGTTACACAGCTGTCTCATCTGCTTTATTATGTCCTACACTACAGTATCACAGATTTATATGCACATCAAAATTAATCCATAACAACTGTCACACCGGTATCCTTTGCTACTCCAACTTTAATGCAAATATTTTATTAACCTTTTAGATTTCTTTCTGTAGTGCAGTGACAAACCAAATTGTTTAACCACTGCATATTTATAAAGCAGAGTGCAAAGTTTCCAACAAGCCTCCTGGTTTGAGGTGTATTCTCTGTCCAAAAAGTAATTTTGTGCCCAGGAATGTCTAACAGATACATAGACTGTTGTCAACTTGTTCCTGCAATTAAGTCCATTTCTGACACTTTATTAACACAGCAATCAAAAAAATTTGGCCTGAAGAGCTCATTAAAGGAGTGCAAAATCTATTAAAGGAGTGAAGATATACAAGGCTTCATGATCATTATTTAGAGCTGTGGCTCAAATAGAAGGCAAACCCAATAAAGCCCACAGATAAAAAGCTTGGGTGGATTTTGGTTTGTTGGGTTGTTTTTTGTTCTTTTTCACTTTCAAAAACTCAACTATCTGAAATATGCTTCTGTAAGTCAAGTGAGTTCGATCTGCCAGTTTCTCTGGAAAATTCATCAAGTCTGATAATAGCGTTTTCCAAAAGTGTGAGGAAAAGCAATTCTTATACACTAGCTAAAATGATACATGAATTTTTGCCCTCAAATAGAAGTGTTGAGTTCTGTTGACTTAATGAATGAAATTACTGGGGGGAAGAGGATTGCTGCCTTGGTTTGTGCTTTTCTGATTTTGTTTTAAACTTCTCAGAATTTTAAAATGTTTTGAGTAAAAGATTGTAGATCCAGTGTCTTTTTGTCTAAGAACTGCATTTATATCTTTCTTTTTAGAAAAAGTTTTCACTTGTATAAGAACTATTCCAAATAGTTTATGTCAAAAACTATTGAAACTGTAAAAAGTGGTGAATAGTGAGCATTTGAAGAGGAATGAGGGCTGTTCAACTAGGGGGAGTGAATCTGATCACAAAACACTGGTTTTCAGTCAAGTGAGCAAAATAGAAACTTAATTATGCTCTTCCCCACCAAAGCCATGTGCTGCCATGTGTTCTGTCATGGCATTTCCAGTGGTGAGGTTTTGGTTTAGGGATGCAGTTAATTCAGTATGCACTGCAATCCAAGTATTTCCCTGAGTTAGGCTTCTGATAGTAGTCTCAGGATAAACATCTGAGTAGTTTCTTTATGGTTTTCAGGTTATTTTATACATCTTATTAGATGAAATTTCAGAATGTGATACAGAACAAAATTGCTGCAACTTTACTGTAAATATAGTTCGGCTAGAACTTGGTCTTTGCCATCTCCAGAAGAAATCCCCAAACCATCATGCATGGCTTGGCACAATTTAATACAATTGGCAATCCCTGTTCACTAAAGGCACTTAGTGAAGCTTTTGTGCTGGAGGAATTAGTTTTCACCTTGAGATGCAGTGAGGTTGTTTTGGCCACTGGTGGATCCACTGATGTTGCACCCCTCTGTGCTGAAGTTGCTGCATAATGCAGTTTGAGTCAAAAGTCTCCTCGTAGTGGTTCTGGCTCCTGTAGTCTGTTCCAGTCTTCCTCTTGTAAAGGTTGAGACTGGGAGTAACCTGAATAGTTTTGTAACTAGAGAGGATGGATAATGCAAGCACTGTCTCATGGAGCAGGGGAACACCCTTTGTAAAACAGGCTCTTTTTTCCTCAGCAGAGAGTGTTTGCTGCTGGGCCTTGCCTCTTTGCTGGTGTGAGGTTTGAGGTGATCACACACTTCATTAGGGATTGTAGTGATAGGACATGGGTTTAAACTTAAACATGAGAAGTACAGGTCAAATACAAGAAAAGATTTATTTACTGTGAGAATGGTGAGGCATTGGCATAGGCTGCCCAGAGAAGTGGTGAATGCTCCATCCCTTGGCAGTGTTTAAGGTCAGGTTGGGCAGAGTCTTGGGTGACATGGTCCAGTGTGAGGCATCCCTGCCCATGGCAGAGGGTTGGAAGTGGATGTTCTTAAGGTCCTTTCCAACCCAAACCATTCTGTGATTCTATGATTCTGTACAACCAGGTACTGCAGGTCTGTGTGCGTGCTATGAGAGAAGGCAGCTAGCTGGAGAAGCAGGAAGGTAATTCAAAGCTGATCCTGCTCATGTCTAGTGTCTTAAGTCATTGAGAAAACACCAGCCCAAAAATTCCTACTTGCCAGTCCCTAGGAAGAAAAGAGGTTCTTGATAGTGAAGACGAATTGTCAGTTCCAGCATTCAGTAGGTGTGTTAATATCCAGTGCCTCTTTTGTGTAGTCAGTGTAAGACAGAGCTTCTGAAAACAATAAGAAAGGTTAGCTGGGGAGAGAGACCTCCCTCTGATCACACACATGGGTCTGCATGATCTGGGCATGTTTAAACCACTTTTTCCACTCAAGATACAGGCTGTGTGCACGTGTGTTTCCCAGCAGTGATCCCTCTCTTTTCCCCACCCCACCCCCCTTTTTTTTTTGGTGCAGCTCTTTAATATTTGATCATTTGTCAGTTTGTCTTAAATCGCAGAGATTGAAGAAAGGCTTAGGCATAAATTCTCTGTCAGAAGCTTCCTGTAGCACATCTCATAGTCTTGTAACTGCAGTGCACCTCAAAGTCATAATTGGCTGAATGCTGAATACTGTACAAAGCAATTTTGTTTGAAATAAGGAATATCCCAACCAAGAAAAGCTTTTGTCTTATTCACTAACTGCTCTGTTGAAAGCAACCAAATCTCTTCCAATCAGATATGCTCAAAAGTGAGTACTGATGGAAAACCCACTTACAGCTATCAGTGTTGACTGTGAAAGGTATATGATACTGAAAAGAAGGCAGGCATAACTACATACTCTGAGCAGTCACAACAGCACCTTCAAATACCTGTATGTATAAAACCACTGGGAGTCACTGGGAAATATTGTTCTGGGTTTTGTTTAGATTTTTAATGCTTGATTTATTGATCTGATGCTGTGGTGTGCAGTTCAAGGTATGTTAGTCTTACAATGTTTTTTTAATCATACAAGTTATAACACACATGATGTAAAGAAAAAGAAGGGGCAGAAGAAGGAGATGCACAAAACCCCTTGGACTGAAACACAAAGCTGTTAAAGTTTGTTTTGGGAAGCAAGCCTTTCTGCAGTGTAGGCACTTAGAGGCCTGAGGGTGAAAGCTGGAGCTGGGCTACAGGGACATCAACTCAGATATTCACTGCATCCAGCAGTATTAAAATCTGGATTTGCACCTTGCTCATCATTTCTTTGGCAAATGAACAAAACTTTGAGAAGGTCCTGGAATTCGTGGGGTTTAATTCTAGTTGTGATTTCAAGCCATCTTCTGTCGTAAGCAACCCATACATACTGGAACTGGCAATTGGTCGTTTTTTTCATTTCCTTCAGAATATTCGGAGTGCTCTGTAGGCAATTTGCTGATATTAACATCTGCAACAGTACTTTTCTAAGGAATGTAATTAATACTATTCCACATAGAATTAGATGTCCTTCCAATTATTTACGACCTGATGAACTGTTCTCTGAACCAGTACTCACACTCGAGGGTCAAGGTTCACAACTTGAATTATGTGAGCAACTCCAGTTGAAGCTCAGGGTCTTTGTAGTCATGCAGTTCTGGCTGTATGGCATGTTTTACAAATAAAATACAAATCTCTGTGGCTTTAACTCTCCTCTAACTAAATGCATGACTTTGCAACATGAGTTATGCTTTTGCTTGTTTAAAAAAATGAATTATTTCTCCATCGAATAGTTTTTTTTTCTGTCTATATTTTGTGTTTTTTTCAGTAAGTCTTCATATTTACTTCTTAAACTCAAAAATATACAGAAAAAAAAAGAGCAGTGCATTACCAAAATACTTGAGGAAAAACAAATAAGAAGCTTATTTCAAAAGCTCCTCAAAGAAGAATCTTAATTGAATTCCTGGGAAGCTTCAAAAATCATTAAAATTTTCCTCATAATTAATGACATAATAACCATAAACAAAATAATTTAATTGATTTCAAAATAATTTTCAGATGTAGTTTGGGAAGTTGTGCACAAATAATCAGCAAGATGTAAGAAATTACTCTTTAGCTTTCAAATTAAATCTTTTATTTAGGTGGGTTTTGTGGATGGCTTTTCAACTTTGAAGGGAATGAGAGTTTCTGAGGCACATTGAGATCTATTGTGAAACTTTCTGGCTCAAACTACCTGTAAAATAACAAGCTTATGATCTATATTTTCACATTCTTAAATAAAAACTAATCTAGTGCTGTTCTTACCTGTGAAAGTTGCAGGGCAGACGTGTTTCCTGCTGCAGATGGTATAGTGTGTAGATCTGCTAGCTTTCAGGTGTTTGACGAAGTAACAGGCAGGAGGCCAGCCTGTTTTCAGCAGGTAATCCAATGATTCTTTATCTGTCAGTATGAAGTTCCAGTGCACCCCTGGGTACGTTGTAATAGTGTTACAATGGGTAACCTGCTTTGAAGACTGCTCGAATAGCTGGCATACACAACAGATTTTTTAGCTAAACCTTAAAGACAAATGTGGGAAGGCGTACATACAGCAGTTGTTCAACTTATAGAATCATAGAATAATTAGGGCTGGAAACCTGTCCTCTCACAGGCCAAGCTGAAGCTGTCATTCCTAGCCCAAATTGCTTCCAGCTACTTCTTTTGTTTTTTTTTTTTTGGGGGGGGGGCTATGGCAAATCTCACTGTCCTAGAAATCGCCGCATCATGCCCAGGTATCATGGGGAAATGCTGATGTACAACTTGTGCTATGGAATCCCCATGAGCACAGGAGTTGCAACATACTGGGAGAACTTCTCTTGTGCTTTGCAAGGCAGTGGAAGTGTAACTTCCTTGGTATCTCCTTGGTTCCTCCTTACGTTCTGTAACAGCAGAAACTCAACTTTACTTTTTAACCAGCCCTTTGAGGAGCTCATAGATACTACATGAACAGACAGCAGCTAGTTTTGTATTTGTATGACTCCCAGAGCATGTATTTCCCAGTATTCATCATAAAATTATGCAATTTCAAATATCAGGTTAGGTATTGAAGGGAAGAGTAACCAAAGAATAAACCAAAGCAGAACAGTGCCTGTCTGGGGAATGCTTATTTGTTTCTGCTTAAACATTTTAACCTTGTTATGATGCTTGTAAATGGGTCCATGAAGGCTGAAGAACTGTAAACAGGAACCATATGCTACAAGCTCTTAACTTAGAACTTTTAGTTTCCTTTTTAGAAACAGTGCAGGTTTTCTAAATTACAGAGCACTTCTCACTAGCGATTCAGAAGTATGGTCATAGGAAGATGGATGAGGTATGAAGTGTTATATTAGGGCAAGATTTACTCTTGGCACTCCTGGCTGTTTCTTGGATGAACCAATTGCCAGTGAGGTCGTTCGGGGATCCATGTGGAAGCTGAGCGCTCTGCTACCTTTCATCAAATGTAATAAAACTGCTATTTTATCCTTGCAAGCACACATGTAGCAGCATGTAAACTCCTAATAACAGAATTTTAGTTGAATGTTGTCGGTTTTAATCATTCTATATTTAAGATGTTGGGCCAGACCCACAGCTGTTGTCATCTGTGTAGCTGTACTGAAGTCAATGAAGCTTTACTGAGAGGCATGACATCTCTGTGTGCGTGTGTGAGCTGGAAATATGGCTTGCTCTGCCTTCTTCCGCCTCCCAAGTGCAGCTCACATGCTTCCTTGCATGTGTGGTGAGGACTAACAGTGTTTTAATAGTTGTAAATTGTAACATGAGTGTTTTCTGTTCATGAAATAATTACTGTGTCTTCAACAAAATATACTTGGTGCAAAGGTTGAGGAGTTGTTAATCACAGAATCAAGATACTATCATATTTAAGAGAACACTGCAGTTTATTTGAAAGATTATGCCCACATTATCTATCTTCCTCTGCCAGCCTTATTTCACTGCAAGCAAAGTGTAGCCTATCAATCAGGGCAAAACTTTTCATGCAGTAGCTAAGTAACAAGAATTGGTGAAAACCTCCTTTCACAGAATGGGTTTTCAGCCAGCTGGTGCCAAACCCTTTTTCTTTTGTCTCTTGGGATTCACACGTAAACAAAAAGGTTAGCAAAAAACTCCTCTACCTCCCCTGAATTCCTGTGTAATAATGGCTGTCCTGCCTAGAATTTCATTGTCAAGCCCTGCAGTGGGTGGCATTTGCTTTGGCAGCACTCTCAAAGTGTTGAGAAATTTCTGGAAGGCTTTGGTATCAGCTGGGAGCCTAGAGTAGCAGTAGTAGTTACATCATGTTGTACCTTGCAGTTTCGGTTTCTTCTCTGTCCGCTCTCCCAGCCCAAAAGGCCTCAGCTGCTTGGTTTCTTCCCTTTTTCCATCCATCCTTTTTAATTTTTTTCTTGGTTTTCTTTTTTTTTTTTTTCTTTAGCTTTTAGGTGATACAGTGCTTGAAAAATCTTCTGCTGCTCATAGCCTTAACGTGACTGTATTATGGAATGATTTGTATATCGGTCTGGATTCAGTCTGCTCTCTGAACTAAATAACCTCTTTTTCTGTTCTGGTGTGAAGTCTGTGTGCTGAGGGTGTCCATGCCTTTCCCATTTGGCAGATTGCAAATAACTGTTATGTTTGTCTCTCACATTTTGGGCATATATTCCACCCTCTGTAGTGGTCCTCAGCGTTTCTAGACAAGCTCCAGATGCTTTTACTTGCTACCACCTAACTGCCATAACTTGCCTATGTCAGCATGTCCACTGGCCTTAGAAGAAGTTTAGGTAGGCCAGAGACATCAAATAAACTGTTGTCCTTAAGAGTGTCTGAACAAGAATCCAGGGCTTTCAGGCAACTGTGGGACTGTCAGAGCAGCCTTGGTGTTTTGAGATGATGCCAGCTCTTTAGAGGGGTTACGATGTGTTCTGGGGGCCTGGGTTCTCTTGGCAAGAGCAATTGATCCTTCTGCTTTGGTCCAGCTGTGCTGCATTCTGGCAGCTCAAACTTGTGTTAGCATCCTCATGCCTTGGGATATTTCTTTTGGCTCAGCCTCTGGTTACCTCTGTGTGAAGTCATCAGGTGGTGCCAAAGCTGGCACAGAAATTGGTTCATCCTGAAGCGACAGTGTTAGAGTGCTCCTTGGTATGGGTACTTTGGTCCTGGGCCCAAAGATCTATTTATTAGTGGCAGTTCTGGAGTTCAGCTGATCCTGAAACAAATTCCAGTAAGCAGCTTAGATGCAACAACTCACTCCTTAAAGCCACGTGGGTTCACTGGTGGTAAGTGTCCCTGTACCAGTTGATTACTGGAACTATTTATATACTATTACAAGGATTACCTTTTTCCCTCTTTTTCTCTGACCATGTCCCGTATGTGAGACATTTTTGGCATTATTGATTGGTTAGAGAAGTGAGATGGCAGAAGCACAGGGTTTCAGTGCTCAAGTCCAGAGATAACCTAGTCCTCAGCACAAACCCCATCCTAAATACCCATTTTAGGAAGTCATGAGGATTGACATGCCTATTGCTGGTTGGAAGAAATTAGCAGCAGAATGTTATCTCTTTTGCTATGCTATCTAGGTTGTATGGAACTTGGCTTTGAGAAGCTGTGGAGATGGATGTGTTGAATGCAGGCTTGGCAAGCTAAACTCTTAAAAATAACCCAAATTGTTTTTTACCTTGGCCCATAGGTTTTGATTTTTATACAGTGGATGCTCAGCTCATGTTGACAGCTGGGGTCACTTGAAAAGAAACAACTTGGGCAGATTTAACAATGTGCTGTAAATTCAAGAAATACAGTGCTGTGTTGTCTGCCGTAGTTTGATAACCAAGCACACTGCCAAAAGATTACTATATTTGTTGGCTTTAAGAGCAATGTCACGTAGGTTTTTCATGGCAGCTTTTGTAATATTATGAATAATGGTTGTTCATAGCTCACAAACCTGATGCATAGCAGAGTTGTTATAGAAAAACATCTTCCTGTGCATTGTGCTTCCCATTTTCTCAGTTGCTGTCAGAACCATCTCAGTGCTGACCCAGAGGTACTTCCTTTAACTGGGTTTTTGGGTACTAGTTGAGTTGCATGGGCTGAGAGAAAGGCTGGATTATACAGATCACGATAACGTGTTTTTGCTTCAGGTGTGTCAGCTGCTCATGGCCTGTGTCTTGAAGTGAGATTTCTGCTCTCGATTTTGGCTTCATTTCCTATTGTTGGGTGAGAAATGGAGGCTGTTAGAAGTGCCTCCTTTATTCCTGTAGCCTCTGAGAGTGTTTATTTTTAACCTTTGCTTAAGGAATAGCCTGGAGATTTGGAGACAATGTGCAAAATTAGGTTATTAATTGGCTGTGACAGTTTCTGTCGTCATTTCTCTTGGACACAATAAGTCTTTGAAAGCATCATGAAATAAATCCAGTTTAGAGCTTCATAAAAAGGTCACCTAGATTTTTCATAGTAAAAATAACTAGTAGTACAGCATAAAATAGGAAAATAAGAATGGCACATGCTAACTGTTGTGAAGGCAAGAGGTGCAGGGTGCTGAGAGCAGGAGGCTGCCTGGACACTGTAGCAGGCTGCAGCAGGGCCCACAGCCTGATCAGCACCACCATAGCTCCAGTGCTACCAGTCAGTCTTCACTGGAGGTGACAAGGCCTTCAGGTCCCAGGGGAAAGGGCTAACACGTGAGGGTTTTGGAGAAGTGTTGCAAGGAAGCCAGCATTGCAAAACCCTCAGCAGTTGATATCCACTTCACTTACTTTGCCAATATCAGTGGTTGCATATTTTGGGGCAAAGAGTGAAATAGCAGGGATATTTGGGCATTACCTATAAGAAAATGGAGAAGACATGACTAGGAAATTTTGTATAGTACCTTGCTACAAAGGATTTGGTTTAAATAGGGGCTCTTCAGAAGAAGAAGAGAAGCTGTGTGGAGACCTCAGAGCAGCCTTCCAGTATCTGAAGGGGGCCTACAAGGATGCTGGAGAGGGGCTCTTCATCAGGGACTGTAGTGATAAGACAAGGGTGACAGGTTTAAACTGAAACAGGGAAGTTCAGGTTAGACATAAGGAAGACGTTCTTTACTGTGAAGGTGGTGAGGTACTGGCACAGGTTGCCCAGAGGAAAGAAGAGGTGAATGCTCCATCCCTGGCAGTGTTCAAGGACAGTTTGGACAGAGCCTGGCAACATGGTCTAGTGTGAGGTGTCCCTGCCCATGGCAGTGGGTTGAATCTAGGTGATTTCCAACCCAAACCATTCTATGATTCTATGATTAAGGCAGCTGTTAGTTCCTCATGCTGAGAGTTAAAGTAGCTCTGAAAGTACTCCTGTCGGAAGTGAGGAGGAGAAGGGAATAAAGTGCTGTTATTACCAATTTGAATTGTTCATTTGTTTTTTCCTGCCATAAACATGAAGTATTCACTCCCAGTTCCCACACCTAAAGTATACAGTACTTGCAGTTTTGTGCAGTATTTTTTTTGGCAGAAACGTTGACAGGTTACGTTCTGTTGTATAAGGAAGAATAGAAGACAAAAGAGAAAGGGGTGGCTTCCAGCTCACCAGGCAATAACCTTTGTAACAACTTTGATGGTCTGTTTAATACCAAATTTATAAATGCCTTGGTGCTGCTGTGGTAGTTTCTGTGCCTTAAGACCATTAGCTGGGCTTCAACCAGTGACTTTGCTGAGTCTAGAAACTGTTTGCTTTCCTTGGCAAGCTGGAAGTGAGGAGGAAGGGGGGAGCTTTCTTTAAAAGGTCAGGGATTTTGGCTTTTCAGTGCATAACAACTCTTCGCTACTGTGTTTGTTTTTTATCCCATGTGTTAGCTGTTTCTTTTTTCTTAATAATACCAATAACAAAATACCAGCTCCCCAGTAAATCAGTGCAATGGTATGTATAATATTAATCAGCATTCACAGGTTAAATTTTCTCCACTGAAATGGTTATGGAAGCAGGTCATCTTGATAGAAGCGTCAGTAAAATCCTGAGAAATAAGACTGTTCAGAGCAATGGAAGTTGGGATCTGCAAGTAAAGAAGGTCCTGTAAAATGTTCAGAACCCTTGGCTGATACTCAGCCTACTCTTCCTTAGGAGATGCTTGCCAATGTCAGTCAAGGTTTACTTAAGTTTGGGCTAAAGCCCACTTATTTCTTTCTCTCTTCAGAGACCTCTTCATCTTCTCTATCACTAGACTTCAAGGAATTCACAGCCAAACTATTGCATGTAGGTGAAAGCTGAGGCAACCTGTTAATAATTTAGAAGTCAGAATTCCTCCAGAATCAGCATGTTTATTTAATGAAGCTCAAGGAAAACCAACCAGCTAAAGGAATGTTAGCTAGCAGGAAAAGGAATAGGTGTTTGTCTGAACTCTGCCCTGGTACCAACACTCAGAAAACATCCCTCCATAGTTTTGTAACCAAGCAGATGTGCTTAACTTCCCAAGTACACTGAAAAGCTGAGACTCTGCCAGTTGGTGTCCATGCTTCTGGTCTTTTTTTGCTAGTAAGACAAAACAGACTGTCCTCTCCTCTCCCCAAAAACCTCAGTCCTGAGAGTAAACTAGAGGAAGGGCTGATGAGGTACCCATTTGCTTAGTGTGTGCCACTCGAACGCAATAGAAGCAGGTGCCAGTCACATCTACCATTTAGGATCTTGCTTTGTGGGCTGGGAACTTCTTGTAAGACCTGAGCCTGGGACTTTCTTTGGCTGCCAGGACGTTGCTGCTCTCCCTATGACTTTCTGTCCATACTCACAGCCTCCCAACAGCATAGCCAGTTTGTTTTAATCTCTCTGACACTATCTCAGTTTCTCTTTGATATATTCCATGATACAGCTCTGGTGCACCAAACTTTGTTCCTGCCTGTTTGATTTGAGTAACAGCAAGTCTTCAGTGACTGTCTTAACACCCCACTCACAGTGTCGTGGTTTAAACCCAGCTGTAACTCATGCAGTTCTCTCTCTCACTGCCCCCTGTTTCTTCCCTCCCCGCTCCCGGGGGGGGTGGAGAGGAGAATCGAAAGAATGTAACTCCCACGGGTTAAGAACACTCCAGGAACTAAGGTATAGCAGAAATCACTGCTACCATCAACAATAATAATGGTAAGGGAAAAAACAAGGGAAGAGAATACAACCGCTCGCCACCTGCAACCGATACCATGCCTGACCCAACAATGATCCCACTCTTCCAGGTCCCTGCCCCTAGTTTTTACATCCTGGGCATGATGCGCCATGGTACAGAATACCTTTTTGGTCAGTTTGGGTCAGGTGTCCTGTCTCTGCTTCCTCCTGGCTTCCCCTCCTCCCTGGCAGAGCATGAGACTCAGAAAGTCCTTGGTCAGACTAAGCATTACTGAGCAGTAACCGAAAACTTTGGTGTTGTCAGCACTGTTCCCACGCCGAAAATCAAAACCACAGCACTGCACCAGAGAAAATGTTTGGTACTGCTGAACCCAAGACAGTATCCACCCCTTATTCCATATCATTCACATCATGCTCAGATCCCGCATTTCCAATATAACATCACTCTTATCTCATATATATACATATATATACGCATACACACACACAGAGTAGGGGAGAAATCATCCCTTTGTGCATGGACCAATCCCTATAAAACTGCTGAGTCCATCCGGTCTGTGATATCGGGCTCCACCTTTTGTAACAGTCTTTCAGAGCAGGAGAGGCTGTGTGCAGTGTTCACACTCCTTACTAACCTGGGCAATAGTGTCCATGGCTAAGTCCACCCCTCGATCATGAGTCCATCTGTATGTTGCATCTCTGCTCTGATGGCCTGAGGTGTCATGGGCCCACCAGGCTCAAAATAATTCACCCTCCTCTTCAGCAGTTTCTGCAGCTTGTCGCTGGGGACTCCATCCAGCTACCTTCCATCT
The DNA here is from genome assembly GCA_025447955.1 of Psilopsiagon aurifrons. Classification (NCBI taxonomy): domain Eukaryota; kingdom Metazoa; phylum Chordata; class Aves; order Psittaciformes; family Psittacidae; genus Psilopsiagon; species Psilopsiagon aurifrons. The sequence continues at coordinate 343 of JAOEHY010027982.1, read as the reverse complement.
CTGACACTTTCAAAGCACTGGAGGGGCCCAGTGGCCTAGATACTCACCCATACTGTCCCGCACACCCTGCCACTCATGACCATCCAGCCTTGGGGAAAATCTCTTGGTCCTTCTACATCGTTGTCTAACCCCAGACATGGCCCACACCCCACTCTGTTAAACTCTCCTGACCAGGCGAAATGGTCGTGGGTAAAACACACTCTGCATGCATGCCAACATGGTGACCCCCATCACACTCAGCAGTCAGGTCTCAAGGGTCGCCAAAGGCCATTCAAAACCATCAGAACTCTCAAATGATGCTGCTGTGCTTGTCCCTGGGGCTGGTGTAGCTGCTGTGCTTGTC
>JAOEHY010027980.1:0-18794 GCA_025447955.1 Psilopsiagon aurifrons | reverse complement strand
GAGACCTCAGAGCAGCCTTCCAATATCTGAAGGGGGCTATAGGGATGCTGGGGAGGGACTCTTCATTAGGGACTGTAGTTAGGACATGGGGTAATGGGTTCAAACTTAAACAGAGGAAGTTTAGATTGGATATGAGGAAGAAATTCTGTAATGTAAGGGTGGTGAGGCACTGGAATGGGTTGCCCAGGGAAGTTGTGAGTGCTCCATCGCTGGCGGTGTTCAAGGGTTGGACAGAGCTTTGGGTGGCATGGGTTAGTGGGAGGTGTCCCTGCCTCTGGCAGGGGTGTTGGAACTGAATGAGCTTAAGGTCCTTTCCAACCATAACTATTCTATGATTCCATGATTCTATGATCACGGCACATGATCAATATGTAACATCAGCGATGAGCTCATCACAGCGAGGGTGATCGTTGCTGCCTTGTCAGGTACGAGTAAACTCACAAAACCTTTTACTGCTGGATCATGAAGCCAGGCTGCACAAGTGGAGTTACTGAAGAGATGCCAAAGAGATTTGTTCATCACTTCTTTAGGAAGTCTGAATATCAACAGCAGATGGAACATCTCATTTCAGTTGAACATCAGAGCATTTTACTTGAAGTCTTGGGACCTTCTTTGAGTTTTAAGTTGTAAAAACTGTAAATTGGGACATAATATTCAGCAAGGCAGAGATGAGCTTGGAAAAAGATGTCCTGAGCCTTTAGCTCAGATGTCCAACTCCTTTAGCTTTTCTTACCTTTATTCTTACCCAAAATCTCAGGTACCATCTCAGGGAACCTGTGATGTGTCATTGCAGGAACAGAGCTACACATGAAAGGTAAGACACTCTTTTGTCACACCTTAGACAGTCTGAAGAGATTTGTTTTGTGTGGGCAGTGCCATAGAGCAACAATGCATGTGCTGCTCAATTCTGAGAAGGAAAAGATGTGCAGTTATTCCTGTGCTGCTTTGCTCTACCTTAAATTATATTCACGAGGAATACAGAAATTTCATGTAATCTTTCCCCTCAGGAAGAAGAAGGATTCAAAAAGGGCTTTGTTCTATCAGTGCAGGAACAGCTCCTCTCTGAACTGAATATAATCTTAGTGAAGAGTGAATACCATAACCTGCTCAGGGTCCTATCCCTGCTGCTTCTCAGACAATTGAATAAATATGAAGTAACCCATTCAGTGCCCCTGAGGAGGGGAAAGGATCAGGTCCATTCATCACACTGGGGAGCACAAAATATAAAGGACCAATTTCCAGCCACCAGAAAACTTCAGCCCTTCCTTATCCACAGCTCTAGTTCTATAATGAGAGGTCTAACAGTGTCACGAGACACAGCCTTGGCTGTCCCCACAAAATACAACATTTTAGGAGGCTTTATAATGCTTCTTTAAGTCAAGTCACTTTCTATCAGCTGCACTTCACCAAACCCCACTGAGGAGATGTCTACTGATCTATGAAAATAGAAGTGAGCAATTTAAGTCAAATGTAGTTGAAACTGGCTTAAAACAAGCTCTCCAGGGCTGGAATGGTCCCAGGCTCACACTTGTCCTCCATTGCATAACCAGCTGAATTAACCTAGGCACCAGAGACATCTGGAGAGGCAGAGGATGAGCACAATCCGTGCAATGATGCTGGTTCAACTCCTGGTTGTGCATTAGAGACTGAGCATCACTGCACCACTGGCATTGCCACTGTCACAGGGAAGTGGATGGGTGTGCAGCCCCTGTGGTAACAGCCTTGGGCAGCTTCATTATTGCACTCTAATTAATTCAAGCTGGGTTTTGCTCCTGATACAAATGCAAATAGAAGGTTTCTACCTGATGGCTCTGCAGTCCATGAGGGTTGGGAAATCCTGCTGTGTCCTCGTGGCACTTTACGGGCTTAGAGCTGGATTTGAAAGCTGCTTTGGACTGTTAGAGCTGGGCCCCAAGCTGAGCTCCAGGGGCAGAGCTGAGTCCTCTCTCTCCATAAAATATCCCACTTTGAGGATGGAAATCTCCAAAGGATAAGCTTATCCATGACAGCAACAACATCTTCTCCTCTCTTCTGGCAGGAGCATGTCAATGGGGTTAATCCCTCTTTACCTGACTTGCTCATTGTGCCAGAGAGGTTCTGAGTTTCCTATCAATAGCACTTCCCTAAGCAAATGTTCCATCAGGATGGGGGATGTCCTGGTTGGAGGTGTCCTCATCAGGACACCTCAAATAAGACAGTGTCCTTGCGTGCTGGTTGTCTTTGCTCCCTTCTCAATCACTGGGGATTGGCTAGCCTAAATCAACTCATCTTGAAGCAGAACCTCCATGGCAAAAGGCTCCAGGGTGACCAAGTGTTCCATGCTGAGGTCAGATAGGAATGGCACAGAGAGATCCCTCCTGGGGAGCGCCGGGGGCCGTCTGTTCCATCTCACCTCCCAGCTCTGCTCTTTGGCAGCAAGATAGCAATTAGCTCTCAGATTGGTTTTTTTCCTTGTTTTCTCAGTTCAGCCACTTGAAGAAGGACAATCAGGGTTGCTATAGTGATGAAAGGATGACTTCTTAATTTGTAGGATTCTTTCTCTTAATTATTTTGTGAATTGTAATCCCATGAAATGAGAATTCCCATTAGAAGCTGCATTGCACTGAAAGAGAAGAGTCAAAGAAAGAAAAGCTGATGAAGACATTTTGGGGCAAAAGAATGTAAAAATAGGTATTTTGGTGAAATTTTTGGGCTTGTTTCATGTGCCGACAAGAAGAAATGTGTGGCTTTATCCAGAAACAGAGGCCTGGAATAGGTCCTAAGCTTGAATTACCCATGAATAATTCAAAGTGCTTTCACAGACTTCCTGAGGAATTAGATTATCCAGCAGAACTAACGCGTCTAACTCAAAATTAAATTGTGTGAAGCTTAAGAGAGAATAAGTATGATTTCAAGGGCTATTGAAACGGGGAGATGCCAAAGGAAAATGTCATTCTTCCACTGCAGTTTTCATCCCCAAATCTCCACACCCAAGCCACAGAACAGGAGCCCCATACCTTGAGTTTTGAATGGAATGAAAACTGTATCCTGTTCAAGGCTCTGCAGTGAAGTAATGGCATAGGAGGATGGAGCTGAGGCCCTGCAATTCCTGCAGCTCACTTTGCACACCGAGTGGGTGCCATCCACACTGATGTGAATATCCCCAAACCCTGGTTGAATCCTGCAGAGAGGCTGATAAATCCAAGTTATTGCAGAGAAGTTGGGAATGTCAGAGCAAATGGCTCCTACTGCTGGAAAACACTGCTGCAAACCCAATATTTCCTTTCTGTAATGAAATCTGTAGATGTAACTCAGTTTGTAGGCTCTGAGCTGATTTGGGCTCTGAGTAATCTCTATGCACCAAGGGGAGCTTCTCCTCCCCATCACCAGTCAGATTTGGAGACTGGAGGCTCAGCTCTGCCACCACTGAGCTATTAATGTGCTATAGTGTTTCTGCAGGGAGAAGAGGAGGAGGAAGGTATCCTGGAGCACCCTCTCTGCTACTGGGGGGTGCCAGGCATAGCTTACCCTCAAAATAGTTCCTCCAATGGAAGATGCAGTTTTGCCTCTCTCTCAATATGATGTTTTTATCAGCACCTTTCTTTGGGGGACGTGGGTATCATTTCATTCTCTTCCAACACTTTCCTTTAGAAAGTGCTTCCCAGTATGCACCTATATGAATGTTTTGTTTTTCTTTCAAGAAGACTTCTTTTTTCTTTTTTCTCTCTTTCATTGCTTTCATTTGATACCCCATTATAAATCTGAGTATAATATTAAACACATTGAAATCCAATCAAAATCTCAGTTTTATATATGCATTCAATGCCATTTAACCGAGCCAAAGCTACTTTGGAAGGGATTTAATTTCAAGGGAAACATCAGCGTTCAGCATTATCTTCCCATTTGGAAAGGCAGAGTTATTTAAGTAGCTGAGCTCTCTCTGCTAAGTGGAGCTCTGGGTCCCCAAGAGATTGAAGATACTGGCAATAAAGCAGGTAGGTGAAAAAAGAGTCCATAAAGGTCAGGAAAAGGCTGAGAAATGGAGGGAGATTCATAGGACCATGATCATCTTGAACAAAGTCCTTCTTCCTGGGGTCTTTGTTGCTGTCCCATTGCCCCCTGGCTTCCCCTTCTGTTGTCCCTTGTTTTTTGCAAGGCCCAAGGAAATGCAGCAGAAGAAGAACCCTGTGAAACTGATGTGAACACTGATGGGAATGTTCTTCTGGTGCTCACTGCAACTACAGTGATGGTCTAAAGCTGGGCCAGGGAAGATGAACCACTGTCCTGGCCTTAAACTATCATTGTTTTCTCTTTTCTTCTCTTTCCCTAATCAAGCCCAGAGGGGAACATAAAACCCAATAAATTGGTAGAAAAAACATAAATTTCCATTGCTAAGGAGGGGGCTGTGGCCCAGGGCAATGGGGACCCTGTGCTGAGCCACTCAGAAGGCCAAAGCATCTCCTCTTATTCTGAGAGCAACCCATTGCTCTGCCTCTAAGGCCGTTCTGAGCAGTGCAGCCTTGGCTTAAGACACAAGAGGGCAGGCGTAGGCTATACTAAAGCAAGAGAGCTCCGATTCTGCTCCCTGGGCTCCTCAGCGCTTCCCCCTCCATCACTCCGTCTCTGTAAGGGGTAGGGACATGGATTTTCCTCCTAAGGGATGTATCTTCTGGCCCTGGCCAGCTCCTCTGTCCTTTCTGATTGAGATTTGAAGCAGAGAGGTCTGTGAGGAGCATTCAGGGGCTGAGATTTGGCTATGAGCTCCCAAAACAGCTCCTTCACCACCACCCCCTCCCAAGGGATGAACTGCCCTGGTGACCCAAGGAAGGGGAATGCTCCCTTAGCTGGCTATGCTATCTCAGGGTCTTTAATAGGACCAGCCATGCTGCTTTATCCTTACTGTGCACATCCACCTGCAGAGAGCCTGCTGACATGGGTGGTGAGAGGTGCCAACAGCCCCTACCAATCTTACACCCCATCTCCCCTATGGGTGTCAGGGACAGCCAGAGCTGCTTGCCTTGGCTCTCAGGACACTGTGGCTGATGTCAACTCTTTGGCACAGCCTGAGCCACAAGTACCCACTGGAGAGAGTTCATGTTCCTGGTTTGCCCCCAAACCCCAAAGGCAGTGGAGAAGAGCCTGGTGCCAGGCAGCACTGCTGGGCACAGCGCTTCTTCCTGCAGACTGCAGCCAAAGCTCTCTCCATAGTTAAATAATCAAAGGCAGCAGATGGTATATGGTATGAATTACAGACAACAGGATTGTAAAGACAGTGCATATGGTGAATAAATGAAAGCATCAGTGTACCAGGCCAAATAATGCAGATGGGGAGAGAAGAGGAAGATTTGCAAATAGGTTGGTCATGGGTGGGAAAGGGAGCTGATTCCCACCTTGTTGGGGAAAATAGTCTTGTCCTTGGCTGTGGGCAGATGTTGAGCACAGGGATAAACAGGCAGAGAGGTCTGGAGCTCAGGAAAAAGGGTGTTGTGCCTGCACTGTCCTCAACTGCTTTAATTCTGGTTCATGTGTTGCTTGGATCTGCTCAGTGCTGTCTTCTCCATCCATCCTGGAAAGAGCATGCCAAGATGCAGGAGGTTTGTAAAGCTTCACCTTGGCTGAAGTTCTGCTTCATAAAGAAGGGGCACAGCTCTGTTTAGCCACAAATGGGCTTGCACTGCTCACAAGCCCTTTGTCCTCTCTTTGCCTCTATTTATCTGGTATGAAACAGACAAAGTGCTGCCATACAGCAGTGCTGGGATGAGTAGCTCAGCCTGAGGGATACTGCCATAGGATAATCCATGTTGGGGGATGCCGCAGCTGAGCTTGCCTTTGGTTATCAGGGACAAATGTGGCTTTGGAGGTAGGAAAAGCTGAAACTGTCACCTGGGAATGGCCAGGGGACAAAGGACTCAGGGGTTTACCAATGGATGTGAAACACCTAAAGAGCTGACAGGGTCAAAAGCTCTTTCAGGGTCTGCTGTCATGGTAACAGCATTTGGGGTGTTAAATTCAATCACTGGGTTCATTTTGTTCCACATAACCTTTGGGTTTGTCTTTAGGGTAACCTCATGGGTGGCTGAGATTCACCTGGCATGGCCCTGCAGGCTGCAGCAGGCTCAGCCTGTGCTCCCATCTCATCCAGATGAGATGGGAAAAGTTGCTACCATGGCCTCTGACACCCTCCCCAGCTGTAGTGCTGGGTGCTACAGAGACTGAAACTGAGTTTTAATTCGGCATCTGAACAAAAGCAGGCAGAAATGCTGCTGTGCACTGAGACAGGATGGAGGAAGCTGCTCAGATGCCAGCACTTTTCATCTTTAGGCTGAACCCTGCTCATTCCCACCTCCTGCAGCGTTCACTAAGGATGCTTTCATGCACAGAGGCATCTCTATGGGATTTTGCAGCATCTCTTGGGTAGAAAATCTTTCCCACTTTGCCTCCCCTACATCCTTCCAAACCTCCTGTCTGGACACACATCTGGATCTTCCACAAATCACTGCTGCCTTTCAGCGCCAAACAGAACATCTGGAGATCCTGCTGGCCAAAAGCCTTCCAAATCCTCAGTGGATTGAGCCCGGGGGCTATAGCAGCTTTTTGGCTCAGCCCCCACCCCCGAGTCCCACTGAGGCACAGCCACCTCCAGACTCAGGCACCTCCCGCCTGGGGGTCTTGGATTGCATCCTTCTCTCCCTGCTCTCCCTTGGGCTCCCACCCTGCTGCAGTTCTCCGGATCGATGCAGGACTCACGGCTCGCAGTGCTTCTCTGAGGTGAAGGGAAACTCGGAGACAGAGTTGAGAGATGCTGCAGCCCCGATGCCTCTTCCCACTGAGCCTTGCCCTTCCTCGTTTTCTGCTCTGAGCTGCTGTGTGACAGAGAACAGGCTTCATCTATTGCTCGAGTTGTGTGCATGTGTGTGCAAGGAGCCAGGCAGCAATTCCCCCCCATTTCCTTTTCTTTTAGCGTTTCCTTTTCCCTCCCCCTTTTCCTCTCCTGCTTCTCCTGCTGAATTAGCTGCCCACCTTCCCCTGAGAGAAGCAACACCGGCAGCACAGGGTGAGTTTTGGGGTGGTATTTCTTGATGCCCTGCCCAAAATGGAGGGGTGGGGAGGAAGAGAGATGCTTAAATCCAGCAGCTCGCATCCCAGGAGCACAGGAAGCATTGCCCAATGGGTCTGAAAGCCCCCGTGCTCTGAAAGCAGCAGCATCCCTGGGCTTTCCGCACTAGTTAACAGGCTGAGAGCTGGCTTGTTTTAAGCTCGGTCTCTCACTTAATCTCATCTCCCTTCAGCGCGTGTGTGTGTCCATGCGTGTGTGTGTGTAGGGGGAGGACTGTATTTCCATTGGTTCAGCTTTTGCTGCCCACCCACATCTCTTCCACATCACCTTGGTGTCTCCCTAAATAAAACCAGCCCTTCTTATCGCACCGAGGAAATCAAGAGCGAGAGTTTGAATGGATTTGATATAAATCTTTCCCCCTCCAAAGCTACTGCTGAGCTTGTGGGAGAAACTGGCAGAAGCCGGCCTGAGACTCTGCTTCTCTAAAAGGGTTTAATCACTTCTGAAAGGGGAGGGAAGAGAGCCGGATCCCAGTTCCAGCTAAGGACTGACCCAAAAAAGCAGTGCCAGGATTTAACTAACTATTCCTGATGGATCTGAAGGACAGCACCAGCGAGGGCAGCATGGGCAGCCTGCAGCCTTCCAGCATCCAGATTTTTGCCAACACCTCCACGCTCCATGGGATCCGTCACGTCTTTGTCTACGGGCCAGTGACCATCCGGCGCCTGCTCTGGACCTTGGCCTTTGTGGGCTCTTTGGGTCTCCTCCTGGTTGAGAGTTCAGACAGGGTGGCTTTCTACTTCTCCTACCAGCACGTGACCAAAATGGATGAGGTTGTAGCAAACAGCCTGGTCTTCCCTGCTGTCACCATCTGTAACCTCAATGAGTTCCGCTTTTCCCGGCTCACCACCAATGACCTGTACCACGCTGGGGAGCTCTTGGCTCTGCTCGATGTCAACCTGCAGATCCCTAACCCGCATCTGGCTGACCCGGCTGTCTTAGCCATCCTCCAAGAAAAGGCCAACTTTAAGCAGTATAAGCCAAAAGTTTTCAACATGCAGGAGTTCCTGGCCCGGGTTGGCCATGACCTGAAGGATATGATGCTGTACTGCAAATTCAAAGGCCAAGAGTGCAACCATGAGGACTTCAAAACTGTGAGTATGAGCAGATGCTCTGCTTTTCTCTTCTCTGGGTGTGTGGAAGGTGGTGGTGGTGTTGCAGGACCGGGACAGCACTGGAGGTCTTTGGCCAACATATGGTGTGATGTGTGGATGGTCCTTGCTGGGCTCTGGTACAGCAGAGAAGGAGGAGGCAGCCTGTTGAGTTGAAGTTTGTTTGCTTGGAGGGATTATGTGGGGCCAGCCCTGCAAGGTGCTTGCAGCAAGTCCAGCCTTCATCCTGCACAAGGCTCATGCTGCTTGGTGTCGACCAGGGCATCAGATAGGTTGGTGCTAAGCATCAGAAGGGGCTTGGGGGTCTCTTGCTATGGCCAGTTAACACTACTCAGCTGAATGAAGTAGAGAGAGAGCTGGAAAGAGGCAAGCAAGAAAGGAAACTGTTGGGGATGGTCTGAGTGATGTTCATTAGCTAGTTGTATTTGCTTAAGTGTCTGTAGCCTTGCTGAAATCACGGAAGGGGAATTATTCTGCTTGCTCCTGGTGGTCATGGCTCACAAATCCTAGTGCGGATGGTGTGGGCAGCAGCTGGGTGCCTTCCTGGTGCTGTGTTAGACAGAAGGAAGGGGTGGGGAAGAAAGCAGGGGAAGAGAAATCAGGCTCAGCTCTGGCCTCAGTCTGCTCTTAGGCTGGTGGGCAGGTGGAGCAAGCAGGGTAGCTGGAGGATCCTGAAGGAAGCAGACGCTGCTCTGTTTACAGCTTCTGGATGGCACGGTGGTGGCAGTGCAGGCTGACCTGGGCAGTTTGGCTGCCAGGGAGTATTAGCTTCAAGTGAAAACAACAGCAGGTTGCCTGGAAGGAGTGATGTTCCTCATGTGCTGCTGGGGCAGGGCAGGGGCTGGGCATGGGGCTGCAGAGGGAGCTGGTGGTTTGAGTCATATCCCAGCAGGGAAGCAGTCTGGGGGCTGGGTATAGCTGTACTTTGCTCTCAGACCATCCGAGCAAGTCCCTTTACACCAACTGAGCTGGCTGGGGGGATCAGTAATCCTTGGAGTCAGTAATGGTACAGCTTTCAGATGGCGGTTTCTCTGGGGGTGATGCTGCTTGTTCTGCTCACTACTGTATGTCCTGCATACAGGTGCCATAACAGTTTTGTGACTGTCTGGTTGTCAGCAGGGTCTTTGTCTGGTTTTAGGTGAAGGGAATATTTTCTATCTATCTGTGCTGCTTTTGGATCTCCCAGCAAATGAGTCCAACTGACTCATAGCACAAAGTCACTGCCATCACCCAGACTGTGCCCTCTTTAAAGCAGGAACATAGAATTTTATGCCTCAGTTATTGCACTGATGCCTTGCCCATTTCAAACTAGATATCCAGGAAAAATACTCCTTTGCTTCTGCTTTCTGAGCAGATGTGAGCAGAGGCTCTGTCACGAGAGTTGGAGGAAGGTAGCAAGAAAGTTGAAAGGAGAAGAGCTTGCTAAAGAAAAGCCATGTGTGACTGAGCCTGGAGAATGGGATAGAAAAGGAGGAATATGCAAAAGTTCAGGGGATGGATGAGCTTGGAGAGTAAGGACAGATCCTAACAGGATGGACAGACCTCCCCTAACTATAGCAAGGGTGCAGGGAGAAGGAGTTATCCTGGGCTTCCCAATAATGGGATAAACACCAACCAAAAGCAAAGCTTTAAAGCCAGCAAGCAAACAGCACATCTGCGGGACTCAAAAAGCAGGTCCTGTTCTCAGATAAGACAGGAACAGAGAACAGAACCTGGCAGCCTCCCTGGGACACGGTGGGGTGTCAACTCCCTGACCATGCAGATTTGCAAGGTAGCTGTTTGTGAAATCATCATGTATTGTTTGGCCATGGGGGATACAGCAGTTTCCAGAAAGGCAAAACATTCCCTAATGCTAAATAAATCCTTGCCCTGCTAAAATAGGTTAGGGCCACCTAGGAACAGATTGGATATTACCGGCTGACAGTGCTTGTTGTTTTCAAAGTCCTGTGCAGATGCAGAAACAGTGCAGTGAAATACTCCAGCCCATTCTGCCAAGCAGATCCTAGATAATCCAGAAGACAACATCTCCCCTACATTGCCTGCTGTGCCTTTCTAAGAGAGGAAGGTGCTGTCTCAGTCAGGCTATGGAGATGCAGGGAGCAGCACTCAAAGGGACACAGCAACCCTGTTTTCCTTCCAAACTTCAACTCTCAATGACTAAAAGTCAGCAAAAAGTGTCTGCTTGAAGGATGAGCTGGTCTTTCTACAGGGAGAATGCTGTAAAGGTCTTTGAACTGCCTCCAGGCTGAATCAGAACCTCATGTCTCAGATGAATTTTGCATTTAATCACCAACAACCTGTTTGAACTGTACAGGGGCTCTGTGACAGCCCATCCATTCTGCTGCATCACCAGTTGGGAAAAGAAGCATCCTCACTGGAGCCTGCTTTCTTTCCTGTCAGGAAACACAGGCTGTAAATCCCAGAGCAGTGTTGTAAGACATCATCATGGCAAAGAGCTCCTGCTCTCTTTCTGTACTCCCCAAATCCACACAGCTGGCAGAGATTTTGCTGCATCCAAGCAGATAACTGTTCTAAGGCACTGCTAAAGAACTCAGAGCAGTATTGCCAGTTGTTAGTGCATCAGCAGTGCCTTTTAATGCACAGGGTGGGTGTTGTGTGCACTGTGCCCCCTGAATAAAGCACACGTTGCTTTTGCTGCATGGGAAAGCAGAAGCTGTAATGACAGTGCCTTGGCACTTTGAAAACGTGACTTCACCCTCCTTCCTCCTCCACTTGGTTGTTTCAATTCCTTGCCACTGCTTTAATAACAGGATTTGAGCTGTGATTTCTTTACATTCTCTGTTCCTTCTCCCCAGGAAAACGTCTATTGCCTCTCAGACAACATTTCCCCATGTTATGGTCTGCTCAGAGGACTGAGTCCCCTAAGCTTTTCTGCAGAGATATATCCAAAGAGAGCGTCAAGGACATAGCAGAGTATGTGCTGAGTCCTGAGCTGGCATTGCAATGCATTGAGCAGCAGATAAGATTATGCAGGCCTCTGCTGTAGGCAAAGCAATGAAGAATAGTAAATTGGCAGAAAACACTTTAGCAAACCCATTCCCTTTGAGGGAAGCCTGATAACAGCAGCAGTCAAGGAAACCCCCTCCTTTTTTTCTGCGTCCCTCCTCCCAGGAGGTCTTGGTTGAAAATGACCTCACAGATGGCATTTTTCTGGAGGAACTGTGCTCATGCTGCTTGACATGACATTAAGGCCTTCCCATCCTACTGCTGCTGAGCATGGGAAAGCAGTGGCTCGTCAGCCCTAGACACACTGCTGTGATTTTCTGGGAATCCCAGTGGGCGGTCCTGGGCCTGCTGGTGTGGCTCACATGTGCTTCTTCGATGTTCCAAAATGGAATGAACTGGGTAATAGCAGGGGAGCCTTACAGGAGATTTTTGCATGGAGCAACAGGGGAGAAAAGTCTGTTCAACTGTGTCCATGGAGCAAACACAGAATGACTGATGGGATGGCTTGGGAGCAGAGACCAAGAATATGAGTAGCAGGGAATGGGCTATCTCAGTCTCACCATGCTGAGAAAATGAGCCCCAGTGCCAAGCTCTGCCAGATCTATTCAGACAGTGGCAGTGGGGCTATGAGTGGTCCTGGTATGTGGGCATGTTTTTCAGCTGGGTCATTCGCTAAATGGGATGTTTAGTGTGTGCTTTCTCTCACACGTAATTAATTTCAGAGGTAACACAGTAACTTGTGCCTGCTGTGGCTTCAGTGCCAGTTGTCTATTTATTTTCAGTGGCCATGACAATTGAAGGGTATAACTCATTTGTTTTCAATACACATCCTTACTGACAGGCAGTGTCCGCACAATGGAGAGTATCTCATGTGAATAGTTCTATTCTGAGGCACAGATTTCTGTCAATCTTTCTGCATGCGTATGTTTTCTCCCATTCTTTCAAGTGCACCCATGAGGCCAGCATTTAGTAAATAGCTTTTGCTTTTTAGCCTCACTAGCTCATTCTCATTTCCTGTTACAACATCCACTTTTCTCCAGAAAAGCTATCAGGACGACAGCTGCTTCATTCAGAAAAACATTCCTTCTTCCTATTTAATACTTTTTCTCCTGGAAAATCATTACTTTTTCCAAAGTTTGCTCCAGAATCTGAGATGCCAGAATGAGATCTGCACCTCTATGCTACCTTTTACACAAGCTGATAGTTCTTCCATTAGGAGACACAATCTTTGTGCGGCCCTCCCAGTCTGCATTACAACATCTTGAGTCTGCAAGTGCTGTTGAGTGTCAGTGCATGGGCACAGCCACAGGAGGTAGGGCAGGTTTATGGTGTTGCTGCTGTTGGTGTCTCATTGGGTGTCTAAAATGAGGAGGAATGTTCTTGGATCACAACTCTGGCATGTGAACCATGCCCTTGAGACATGCAGATTCTCATTCTACCCAAAGTTTCTCTGGACTGTGTTTCTCTGTTCCTTGAGCATTTAGGCGTAAAATGAGATGTGAAATGAGTGTTTTGTTCTGGTTGGAGCTGTTTCTTGGCCAAAGAACTCACTAGGAGTCTGAGATGGGAAACACTCTGAAGATCAGAGACACCTCAGAAAGAAGCATGGCCCAAGTACAGCTGCAGATCAGGGGGTTTTGAGTGAAAAGGGAGATGAGGCAACAGAGAGGGCCCTGGAGAAGGAAAGACAAAGCACTTCTGTACATAAAGCCCAGCTGTGGGCCTCTTGTTTGAAGGAGAGCAAGAACCACCCTTGTCTTCTAAGTGATTCCCATTCGTCACAGCCACTCATCATGAGGCCAAATGAGAGCTCCTTGTCCATGTCATCTGCATCAAACAGCACCTGGAGGTGAAGCAAAATGCAGAAATCGGCAGAAATCAAAACCAGTGGTCATGAAAGTCCTCATTTGATTAAAGGAGAAAAAAAGTCTGATTTCCGTGGTGGCCTGGGTGGCCTCTTGAGTTCCCTTCCAACCAGAATTTTTTATGACTCCATAATAAAAAGGAAGTGTATCCCTCTTTGCTGCTATAAAGGAGTCTCACTTTTTGCTACAATCATAGAATCCCAGACTGGGTTGGTTTGGGAAGGACCTTAAAGACCATGCAGTTCCATTCCATTGCCATGGGCAGGGACACCTCCTACTATACTAGGTTTTTCCAAGCTCCATCCAATCTGGCCTTGAACACTGCCAGGGATGGGGGAATCACAGCCTCTCTGAGCTCAATTCACTGTCACCCTTTAATGTGAGTATGAAACACAAGAGCCGATTTTGGAAGACGGTTATCTTCCCCTCTGTGAGTTCACATTACTGACCTATGGAAAAGGATTAGCTTAAAATACACAGTTGTTGACAACTCTGTCTGCATGGAGTGTCCATGCAGACATAACAGCTCTGATTCCATAATAAACTCATCACTATTTCTCTGAGCAAGCCCCTGTCCTTTTCCATCTCCTGAAACCATCCCCATTCACTTTAGGAGGAGATAGTAGAGAAAAAAACCTCAAATCCATCATTCAGCTCCCCTTGACTGAGAAAATGTGCCTGGCAGCCCCTGAGGAACGCAGCCGGCTTCACAGCAGAAGGGACAAAGAGGTCATCCGAGGCATCTCCATCTCCTTTGGCAGGGCCTGGTGCCTGCAAGTCGCTCCTGCACCTTCACAAAAGCATTCATTAAAGTCATTTCTACCTGGAGTAGACTCAGCTTGGTTGGTGAAGCAGAATTACACAGTTATTGGCTGTCAGGGGGACTTGTGGTCAGGCTGTGAGAATAAAAGGCAGATATTCAGACTGAACAAGAGAAACTGCGTGGAGATGTCAGAGCAGCTTCCAGTGTCTGAAGGGGGCCTATAGGGATGCCGGGGAGGGACTCTTCATTAGGGACTGTAGTGATAGGACAAGGGGTGATGGGCTCAAACTGAAAAAGGGGGAGTTCAGGCTAGACCTAAGGCAGAAGTTATTCCCTGTGAGGGTGCTGAGGCGCTGGCACAGGGTACCCAGAGGAGTGGTAAATGCTACATCCCTGGCAGTGTTCAAGTCCAGGTTGGAGGGAGCCTTGAGTTGACATGGTCTAGTGTGAGGTGTCCTGCCCATGGCAAAAGAGTTGAAACTAAATGAACCTAAGGTCCTTTCCAACCCAAACCATTCCATGATTCTATGATATTGCTCAGATACCGAGCAGGGCGGCTGATGCATGTGTCACTGCCACAGCTTTATCAAGTGTATATAATACTCCAAAGATATAGAAAGTATTTTGCCTACTGTGATATGACCCTTCATGTGGCTTTCCATAGGACTAGCTCTTTGGAAGAAACAGATCCATGAAAAACTTTCTTTCCTTCAAGATGAGCCCAGCTATGAGAGGCAGGGGTAGGGAGAACACAGGTCTTCCAGAGAGAAGTCATGAACTTTGGCTATATTTGCAGGTTCTTAAAGTCAGTGGTTATTTTCCCACCTGCATCTGCTGAAGGGTTAAGAAAGAAGCCTTAAATGTCTTCACTTTATTGAGGAATAAGCAAAACCTGAATGGTCTTCTGGAAGCACGTTGGGATTTCCAGATCCATGAATAGCTGTAAGGAAACGTCTCAGAGATCACAATCCCAACAAGCTAAGATGGAAAATGAGCTACATGAGGTGGATGTGTCTGACTCCATCTGCCATGGATTAATCTATGAGACCAGCACCACAACAACAAAATTGCCCCTTGGAGGTAAAAAGAGCCTGTGAGTCATTTAAACAGATTGACACCAGTATGCTCAGGGCCCATCAAGAAACAATTTCCATCCAGCCATGAATATTTACAACTGAGGCACATTCCATTATTTGAAGAAAAGCTGAATTGTTTTGCTCATTTGTCGTTGCTGTTGAAGAAACGTTTTAGCCTGTGTGTTAATTCAGGGAGCATGAAGTGAAGAAGTGAATGGTAATGGAAAATGCACATGTACTTGCTCAGGGTGAGATAGGTGAAAGGAGGCTTCATCTCTACTTGGTTGTATTTCCAGAGAGGAGCCCATTGCAGAGGAAGCTGGGCCATCAGGGCCTTTTCATGTTCAGTAGAAGTTGCTCAGTTGTCTGCCCATCACATGAGCCAGTTCTGCACTGTGATTTCCTCAGTGACTTGAATTTGAGAGGAAAATCAGGACTGTGGCTGCTGTTTCATTCCTGTTCTTTCAAAGCAATCCCACATTCAGGTAGGGGAGGACAGTCATGAAGGACTTCACTTTGTGGGGCTGAATCCCAAAACAGTGATTCAAGCTGTTTGTTCAGCTGAAGGTTTGAGAGAAATTAATATTTGGCTGGGAGAAGAGAATAAACCCAAGAAAATGCTCTCTGGTGACTTCACTGCATGTACTATGGGCAGGAAAATAGAAAGGCTCAAATCTCTGCCACTGTGACAGGTAACTTACTTTCCTCACCTCAAGTAGAAAAAGATGAACTGAAGCCATGGTACAGCAGAGAAGAGAGTATAATTGCCATGAGGGATCTTTCAATGGCAGGCAAAACCCCATCATTGCAGTATGCCATAGGTGGGATGATAAAGGACTAAATTAATTGCAGAGGAGAGTTAAAGACCAATAAGGGAAATTAATGTACGCTTAACCCTTAATTAGCTAAATTTTCAACATCACACTCCACTGCCCCCTGGCACTAAAATGGATGGTATATGTAGATAGATCCATTAGAGCCTCTGTATTTCTTCCACCACCACCTGCTATGCTTTGTAAGAGCAGCATGTGTGATCCATCTTTGCCTACCATGCATGAAACAGCAGCATCAGTAGAGCTGTTAACCCAGCAGCAGCTTTCCAATGATGGAGGAACCTGTGAGAGCTGAACCAGGGTATCAGAAAGGCTTCAGATTGACCTCAAATGGTTGATAGCATAGTTTTGGGAGATGGGAGGGACTCTAAACCATCTGGAAAACGACGATCTACTGGGTGGGGATGGATGGGACAGACCTTGGATTATAACAGGATTTCTTGTTTTTTCTCTGAAAACATGGACCAGAAATGTTACTGTGAATTCTGCTGGGAACTGCAGTTTCTGTTCAACATAATGGGCACACTGCTTGAATTATATCACCCAAACCTGATGTTGTCTCCTCCTTTGCTAGGGAGGTGGTGACTGATTACAGCAGCCCCAGAGACCTGATGTGTAAATCTTTTTCTTTGAAGCATTTAATGTTTGGGGATTCTTCCTTTTTTATAGGTTAAAAGAAACACTTATTTTCCCAAAAGCTTTTGTGAAAGCTGCTGCTATTGTGGCTTCTCCAACAAAATTCATAGATCTTTATGTAAAACACTGAAACAGTTCTCATGAGTAGTGTGACGAGACAGGGTGTGGGTATCATGCCCTCATTATGAGAAGGAGTTGCTGTGCCAGATGTTAAGCTTCTCACTTGCTCATTGAACAGCACTTGTTGTACTCTACCGTGGCAATGAATCCCACAGCCACCATTGGTTCTCCAGATGCTCCAAGAACACTCTAAGTAGCCATTAACAAATGCTAAATTATGATGGAGCTTCTCCTGAAATGCATGTGACATCCACATGCATAACAAACGAATTTGTTTCTGTGAAGACAATGACAAGGGATTGCAGCAGAATTAACACAAGTGCTGTTTGCTGCCCTACACCAACTGCAATGAGCTCCTTCTAGGGTGTGTGTAATTACAGGGACACAAACAACAGCAGAGGGATGCTATGAGTGAGGAGATGCAGTGCTATAGATGGCTGCTAAGAATGAGCTGTGGGAGAAAGCAAGAAACCAGTCCTATTTTCTATTGAACCCCAGTGGAGTTTGCCTCCTGAAGACATTGGTGAGAGTGAGATCATGCTGTTTGATTCCACAATTGCACCCATCCCTGGAAAAATCATTCTCTTCTCATTATCACTTGATAGTACAAAAAGACCCTCAGAGGTCAGTCCTATGATAGTGTCTCTGAACAACTGCATCTCTCCAAAGAAAAATAGACTACCAAAGATTTTTCTATGGTGTTCATGCATGATACTCAAAAAATGTGCAGGAATCTCCTATAGTGCCCATAGGACTCTAAAGTTGTGAGAACCAGGTTCTCTGCCAGGTACTTCAGTGTTCAGACACTTAAATTACATCTCTGGTTTGGCAGGAACAGGGAAGGTGAGGCAGAAATGGGAGAACTGTGTTTATGTCATGGAGGAAGCAAAGTCCTGAGGTTGTCTCAAAGAAAACCAAATTCAGATCAGAAGCAAGCATGGGTTTTGAAACACAGATCCGTGAGCTCGTGTAATGGTTTCAGAATTAGTCTGAATGTTTCCATTGGGATTTTTCCATCAGAAAATGCTTTCTGAATCCAACCCAGGGGATTTTACATGGGTTTTGAGGCAAACCTGGTATTATTTGTTGTTAGGGGTTAACCCTGAGTTATATATTCACATCTGTCTTTCAGTGGGATTTCATACACGACTCCCCTTGTTCAAAGGCCATGTCTCAGAGCAAGATGCTTTCTGGTAGACCATCCTCTGAGCTTTCTGGTTCACTTTTAGCCTTAGCTCATGATTATGGAATGTTTGAGCAATTTTGCTTCCATTTGAAAGAGAAAAAACAAAAGAAGTCTCCAAACCAGTTGAATTCTACAAGTTTCAGGAGAACTGGCACCTGGGAGGGACCCAAGCTCAAGTCCACCAACAAGCAGGGTCAATAAGAGTATTACACATTTAGTCTGACAGCGACCAGCTGTCCAACAGACATGTGTGCTCCACTTTCTCCAGAAGCAGCCTGGCAACAAGAAGAGAGCTTACACTTTTCCGGCAGTACAGACAGCACAAGGAAGGAAAAACCAGTATGCATTGAGCTGTGCTTCCCATGGGGCACAGAGAAACAATCAGGGGGGTAGATCTGTGTGCGTGTGAAGGTGGGTACATGAATATGGATGTTAGCTACTCCTGGTTTACTCTGCTTTGACCTGGTGGAAGTCTTGAGGAACCTGGGACAGAACAGGGAGAGGTTAGGAGGCAAAATTCTTAGGAAAACAAGCATCATAAATTCTGTTTCAAGAACAACTTGTTCTATCCCATCACATTGTCCAGAAAGTCAGATATGCTCCTGCTGGTTGTTATCCAGGAATAGCTTTGGAATATAGCGCTGTATATACAACAGAGGCTACACAGATCACAAGTATTTGAGGCGTACCAGAGCCTCATGGCGCTGGATGGTTTAGGCAGCAAATGCCCTCTCAGAAAGAAAGTGGGAATATGGAACGGGAACTGGGAGAATGAAAGCATCCTTTTATTTTTAATCGGAGGCCCAGATAATGATGTGAATCCCATTCTTCCAGCCCAAGCCTGGGAAAAGGCAGGAAAAGTACCAGTTTAAACTCGTAACACTTTTAACACTTTCTCTTGCTGGGCTTTGCTGTTCTGATTAACTCCTGACCATCCTGGTGTGACTTCTTTTGCACTTATAGAACCATGGAATCATAGAATAGTTCGGGTTGGAAAGGGCCTTAAGCTCATCCGGTTCCAACCCCCCTGCCAGAGGCAGGGACACCTCCCACTAAACCATGCCACCCAAGGCTCTGTACAACCCGGCCTTGAACACTGCCAGCGATGGAGCATTCACAGCTTCCCTGGGCAACCCATTC
>JAOEHY010027979.1:0-16699 GCA_025447955.1 Psilopsiagon aurifrons | reverse complement strand
GGGGGGGTGTTAGCTCGGTCACAGCCTCTTGACCTTAAACCTGCACCTACTTATGTCTGCAAAGGGAGATGCTGGGGAACAGAAGGAGTGGAATGAGCTGCTTGTGAGCTGCTGCTTTTCCTTTGCTTGCTACAGTGAACTCATGCTTTTGCTCTTCCCTTCTGCCTCTCTCTTCTTGCCAAGTGGGTATTTGCAGAGGAGCCAGTGGATTTTGTTGTTGTTCTGGCGAGCTGTTACTATGGCAAGGAAACGCAATTCAGTGCGAGGGGAGGTCAGAAATACCAGGCTCAACATCGCATGCCTGTTCTGTTTAAAGCCTCAGCTGCCAGGGTGTGAGCAGGGAGCAGCAAAAGGAGCCCCTGGGTTTCAGAGGGTTTCTTTAAAGCCTTTTCTGTTTAAAAGTTGGAGGCTTTTGGCAATGCAGATGTGGTGCTACAGATGCTGAGGGATAGCCAAACCCTGCAGAAAGGGTGTCTATGGCTTGTTGGGGGGGATTAAGGGGTCTCTTCTGGGTGCTGAGCAGGGAGAAACGTGGACTTGGAGCTTCCTGGAAGCTCTGTCCTCCCCAGTGTCCTGTTTGGCTGTGTCTGCTGAGATAAGCGTTTCTTTATAGCAGAGGTTGGTACCTGAGCCCTCGGGGCCTCTTCACACCGCGCTGCTGTTTATCTGGCACTGCAGAGGGTGACATTTATGTGCTTCTAGGAGGAAAAGCAGCTCACTTCAGTCGCAGTGATTAATGGGGTGGTTCAGGTGCTGTTCCCACATTGGAAGCTGCGTTATCCGAGGTGCACCATGTCCTGCCAACTTCCAGTGAAGGTGGCACAAAGAACATCATTGCTGTTTCCCGTCCTTTCTCATCACTCGGCCTTTATGTTTGGGTGAAATCCCTGATTTTAGTCAATATGACATGTGCTACTCAGGCAGGACCAAGGTCCCTGCCCATGCGAGGTGTTTGGGCTATGTGGCAGCATCCCATACCTGCCACCTCTCACCACCTCCATCTCTGCCCCTTGAAGCAAGTGGTGAGTGTTGAGCGGTCTGGGGCCACACTGGAAGTGGAAGAGCTGAGCCACAGGGATTGATGCTTCTCTCCCTTCTCCAGCCTGTGTTGGATCCTGCGCCTGGAAGTCAGGAAAGCACCTGAGTGCTGCTGAAACCTGGAATTGTACTGGGAAGAGAACCAGGAGCAGGCAGGGGGGAGCTGGGCTGTGCCTCACACCCCTCCTCGGCTCCTGGGGATCTCCTCTTCGTGTCCCTACTCCTGGCCTTGTACCATGGATGCTCCTTGGGACAGGCACCGGTCCCCTGCACTGATCCTCTTTTCAGCTGCCTTTGTCTGTGCTGTGTCATCTCTCCCTGCTCTTTAGTTGATAGAGTGCAGGCAGCCAAGGCAGAGCTGAATTGAAGCTGCTGGTCCCTGCCGGTGCTGAGGAGCAGGAGCTGTGATTTCATCTCGGGTTTTGTGTGCTATTTCCAGCACATTGTTGTCCCTGTTCCTGCCTCTCCTGTGACGCCTGGAGCAGTGGGAATCGCTGCTGCGGCTGGTGCTGCTGCCTGGGTGGCAGCCTGCTCGGCTCAGCCTTGCAGCCCCTGTGCTCCCAGTGCCTGGCACACGGCAGGGCTGCCCCGTGCTCATCTGACCTAACGTTTAGGTGAGTACAAGAGCTTTGCCTCTGAAGGCAGCAGTTTCTTTAGCAGGTTTCCCTTTCGGGCTGCTCGCTGGGTCTGCTGTACCCTGCTCCTGGTGACAGCAAGGAACATGTGGACATTTGGCAGATGATACAGGGAGCAGTGATGTTTGGAGCACAGCTCCTGATGGGGGTGTGATGGGTGTCCTGGGTCTGACCCAGTGATGGACTCATGCTGCTCAAGTGAGCAAAGCTGAGGATGAGCTGTTATGGCTCTGGTGAACCTCGGGGTGAGATGCCAGGATGAAGTGCTGTGGTCTCCTGGATCCTTGTGGTGTTCCTGAGTAAGGGTTTGAGACGGTTCTGTGATTGCTGGAGGCTTTTCAGAGCCAGTGGGGCAGCATCAGTTTGTATTGGGTTGGATCTGCCTCGGTTTGAGGGAGAATTTAGGGCTCTCTTTCTGTTTCTAGCATGCATAGTTTCATATGTGTTGGATAAATTGGCCTGAGGTCCTCCCTGGATGGAGGGTGTATATGTGCGAGCGTGGCTGTGGGTGTATGGTGATGTCTTGGGGTGGATATCCTCAGTCTGAGCATTAAACATGGAACACTTGGGAATATCTCTGTGGCTTTTCATCTTCTGGGGCCTTTTTGCATTGCCTTCCATTTGGAGAGGTGTCAACAGGATCCCTCCTCACTCTGTGCTCATTGCAATGCATTCTTTAGGGTAGAGCCTGAAGGACACCCTGATGGCTGGAGGGGGCAGGTTTCTGCTCCAGCTGGGTTGTGTGCTGGCTCCCGAGGGAATTCCAGACCTGGAATGGCAAAACCTCTATGGGGTGAGATAGGAAGGAAAGGGAAAGCAGTGACCAGTGCTGAGATTTCTTTCTCCAGTTCAGCCCACAGAGCACTCTGATACCCACCAATGCATCTCTTATAAATCACAAATCACTGCAGGTAATAAATGCTCCACAGCCACTTGGCAAAGACCTTTTGGGGGTGCTGGGGGTGCTGTGCTGGGTGCTGAGCCCTTAGAGCCAGGGTTTCCGTGCCCTGGAGGGGCTCAGCACTGTGCTGCTGTCTCCTCTGATAGAGAAGCAATTACCATTCATTTTGAGTTTAATGTAGCCATTTAAGGAAGGAAAACTGTTAATGCTTCCAGTGTGTTTGGGGTAATTAAGTGATGATTCCCTCTGCCTGCCAGAGGACCATGGCTGCAGGGAAGGGGGTGCTTGGGCAGCACCGTGGGGCAGCTCCTGGCTCCTGCAGCATCGCTTCACAGGTGATGCTGAAGAGGGGGAGAGACCAAGTGTGTAGAGGGCTTCACACTGATTCCATTGTCTTTAAACAGCAGCTGGGCTGGGGCACTGCTTTGCATTGCTGCTGCTGGGGTGGCTCCTGCTGGTTCTGCTCCCCGGGACCATACTGGGCTGAATGGGCAGGTCTGGGCTCTGCCAGGTCCCATGAAGGACCCACAGAAACACTCGAGCCCTCTCCAAGTGCTTCGAGTCACTTGCTGTGAGCTGCTGTGCTGAAAACAGACTCTTTTTAGGCAATTTGAAACAAATAAGCTCACGCTTTGTGTAACCTTCATGACAGCAGGGACACTGGCACCAGCAGCGAGCTCTGCCTCTGTCAGACGCTGATGCTTGATGGGGTCTCAGCCCAGGGCTGTAATTTATAGCTGGAGAAATGGAGGTAAGGGCAGGAAGATCAATTCTCTGGTGTCTGGAGGCAGGAGGCAGCTCCGCTCGTCTCATCTGTGCATGTGCCAGTGGTCGTGCATGAAAACTCACCTGACAGAGCATCAGTGACTCATGAAAGCCCCACTCCAGAGCTGCCCAAGCTCCCTGAGCTGATCCAGCTGTGGGCAGTGATGCACATCAGATGAGAAGGGATTGAAGGAGACCAGCAGCTGGTGACCTGAGCCATTATCTGCCCCTTTCTCCTCCTTCTCATCATTGCTTTCTGTTCCATTGTGCTGTGCGCATGTGTCTGCTGCTGGAGGGATGCAGCCCAAGGAGGTGTTATTTATTTACCACTGTCTTGGTGCAATAAATGGTGTTTAGCTATTTGGGAGAATAAATGACAATTAAAAGCCCTGCTCAGATGGATTGGGGTTGGTGCCAGCTTGCACTCATGTGGGAAATGGTTTCAATGGATCTCAGCCCAGTGGCCTGAGACCTCTTTCAGTGATGCTTTTCCATTGCCCTCCTTTCATCACAGTCTCAGAGGAGATGCAGGAACTAACGTGACTGTGGAAAATGATGTCCCTTTCAGATGGCTCTGGGGGCTGAGCCTCACAGCAGACATGAGTCTGTGGGGGTGATGTGCTGTACCTGTCTGAGATAACAGCAACACCCTGCTCCGAGGGATGCCTCTGTCTCCCTGCTTCCCTGATAAACACAACAGGCACCCCCGGTGTGCTACACACAGGATGAGTCTGGGGTACAACAGCCCCTGTGGGGGTGTGTGCAACCCTGGGTGGACCTGCCCCATTGCTCCAGGCTGTGGTCTGTGACAGCAGCAGGATTCCCGCTGGGATCATCCCAAGTGTGAGGGTGATGACAGGCGGCTGTAGGTGGCTGTTGCTAAGCTACAGGCAGTGCCTGCTCCGGCTGTCTGGGCTCCGGGAGCTGCAGGGCTGTGGCTTGGGGGGAACACGGCCATGTTCCTGGGTCAGGGGGTCTTGCAGAGCGCATCGCAAGGAGTCTGCATGGGGAGAAGGGGGAGCGATGCTGTCCGAGCCCAGGGCGGTGCTCGACAGGAGTCTGCTGCCTTTGGGGCTTTTATGGCAAGTGCTGGCTCTGTCCTGCAGTCCCGTGTCAAATATTCCCATGCTGGAGAGGCTGCTGCCTCTGCCGGGATAGAATAAACCCCACTTGGTTTTAAGGGCACAGAATTGCACAACGAAGGTGGAGATGCTCAGTGCAAAATGCACCTTATTCCATGCTGGGCAAGGGAGCAAGCTGCTGCCTTTGTTCCTTTCTGTTTGCCCTCTCTCTGTCCTCTGGCTCTAATGAACCTCATCTGCATGCCTCCGAGAGAGGAGGTGTATGGAACACCATGGGTTAGAGCCCCTGCCTCCCCTCCCTGCGCTGCTCTGCTCCCTTCCAGCTCTGCTCTTGGGCTGCAGAGGTGAGGGCTGGCTCTTTCCTTCCCCAGGCAGCGTTTGCTGGAGGGGCTTCTCCCCAGGATGGGCACAGGGGTCCGGAGGAATAACCAGGACAGAAAAGGGGGATGTAAGGGAAAGTTCCCCAGCAGGCAAGGAAACAGGCAGGGAAGTGAGCAGATGCTTGCAGCCCCCTCACTGGGATGTCGCCTGGGGGTGGGGATGCTCGGAACCGGGAGCAAACCGGCTCCAACCTCTCCTGCCTTTTCCGTGTTATCCCCGTCTTTTGTTTTGCTTTATTTCTAGGAGCAGTCTCTGCACGAGCTTCTGAAGCAGAACTGGAGCTGCAGGATTCATGGAGAAACAATGAAAGGTACCGGCAGCTGCTGCTGTGTGTTGGGGGGTGGCAGGAGGGGCCAGAGGCTGCTGACAGGGATGCCCCTGCCATAGTCACTGCTCCTGCCTGTCGGTGTTTGCACCCTGTGTCTCTCCATTGCTTTTCCCTGCTCTGTTTCACAGCATAGGCAGCCCCGTCCCGTGGGCAGGCACCGATGCTCTGTGTCCCCCCCAGCCGCCATGGAGCTCGCTAACAGCAAAGACTTCCAATGGAAAACCCTGGCCCCGCTCCCGAGCCGCAGGGTCTACTCCACGCTGGTGGAAGCTGGGGGTCAAGTGTTTGCCATCGGGGGCTGTGATGACAATGGGGTCCCCATGGACTGCTTTGAGGTCTACTCCCCCGAGGCTGACCAATGGACATCGCTGCCCCCCATGCCCACTGCCAGGGCTGGGGTGGCCGTGGCCACCCTGGGCAAGAGGATCATGGTGATCGGAGGGGTGGGAGCGAATCAGCTGCCGGTGAAGATAGTGGAGATGTACAACACCGATGAGGGCAAGTGGAAGAAGAGGAACTCGCTGAGGGAGGCAGCCATGGGCATCTCTGTGACGGCAAAAGGCAAGGAGCACCCCTATTGCTGCTGTGTCCTTCCTGGCCAGGGAGGGATGCCTGGGGGTAGGACGGAGAAGGGGTCCCATCGGTTGGTGCATCAGGCACAAAAGCTTTCTTGCTGGCTGCAGCTTGCGTGCTGTAGGTGCTGGGAGAGCAGAAATGATGCTGCTGGCTGAATGTGAGCCACAGAACAGCTCTCAGAAGAGAGACATCTTTGGTCCAAACCCAGAACCAGCCAGGAGAGAGTCAGCTTCACATGGGCTCAAATCGTTGTAGGAGGAGGGGAAGTTGCTGCCCCTGTGGCTCAACTCCTGCCTCAAACAGGGCTGGTTACATCCCCCCGGGCTCTGCCTTGCCAGCCCATCTCATTTATTCCATTGCAGAGCAGAGCTGTGGACGTGGATTTCCTTTAGCACATTCTGCCCTGCTGTGGAGAGCCTGGAGCTGAGCTCAGGCAGCTTCCCCCCCTGCCTGGGATTAGGAATCTGACCTACAGGCAGCATCTTGGAGAGCTGCTTCGCTTCTCTGCTAAAGTGGGTTTAAAAGCTCCCGCCAAGGAATGCTTAAAGATAATATTTACCATCCTGGAGGTGGATTTCTCTCTGGGTCTAAGCTTGCCTGACTGATCGAGCAGGGTCAGCGTGCTGTGAGAGGCCAGGAACAGAGAGAGCTGCCCAAATCATTGCCCATGGCAGGGACTGGAATTGAATGAGCTTTAAGGTCCCTTCAACCCAAACCAGGCTGGGATTCCAAGGAGTGACCAATTCTGTGTGATGGGGGGGATTTCTGATGCTTCCCTGTAATAACTTTATGGGATTCTCTTTACTTCTTGGCCCTGTCCAGACTACAGAGTCTACGCAGCCGGTGGGATGGGATCTGACCTGCGGCCACACAACTACCTGCAGCACTATGACATGCTGAAGGACATCTGGGTGTCACTGGCGGCCATGCCCACACCCAGGTACGCTGCCACGTCCTTCCTGCGAGGCACCAAGATCTACGTGCTGGGTAAGGAGCAGTCCTCCCTCCCCTCCTCCTGCTCAGCAGCAGCGACTTTGATCTGGACACTGGGAAGAGGCTTTTGGGGGATGTTCTCCTCCGTCTCTGCCTGCTCTCTCATGCATCCAGACACACCGAGCTTTGCAGATGTAGGGATTGGTGTTGGGTTTGGGTTCACAGCTCCACAGCAAGCACCCACGAAAGCTCCGGCACCCTTGAACACCCTGAGAACTCACGGTGCTGGGCAAGGGACCTTTCCTGTCCCATCTGTCCGTGGGTGCTGGCAGCCAAAGGTGCAATTGGTCTCTGCTCCATTTTCAGTGCTGTAAGTGCACCAGAAGCCCTTGGGCTCAACCAAGGTGCTAGAATACTTCTACACATTATATATCAGCTTCAGAGAAGCTCTGCCTCTGTAGCCGCTTCGGAGACTGCTGTAGGTGGGCAGTGTCAGACCAAGCCTTGCACAGGAGACGATCATAGGATGGTTTGGGTTGGAAAGGACCTTAAGCTCATCCAGTTCCAACCCCTGCCGTGGGCAGGGACACCTCGCACCAGACCATGTCACCCAAGGCTCTGCCCAGCCTGGCCTTGAGCACTGCCAGGGATGGAGCACGCGCAAGGTCTTTGGGCACCCTGTGCCAGTGATGTTCATTAGAAAGGGAAGCCAAGGCAGAGGACTGCTGGCTCAGGATCAAGATGCACAAGCCCCGATGGCTCCAAGCCTCCCCAGCCCTGCCTTTCTTTAGGGGTTACCAGGAAGGACTCTTTGATGTATTTTGCACTTTGCTTGATGCTGGCAAACAGCCTGTGGGGCCGGGGGCAAGCACAGGCTCTGCCTTCAAAGCATGGCTGCATTCATCTGCTGTGACGAAGGGAAGGATAATGCCCATCTCCAGCCGCTGTAGCAGTAGCTGCTCTGGCTCTGCTGCCCCATTGGGAGCTTGACAGCAGGGCTGGATTGTGCTGGTGCTGAATGCATCTGAATTGCAAAGGCTCCCCCATTGCTGCTGCCCGTGGATATGGCTGGGTTAAACCTGTGCACACTGAACACCTCCTTCTGCCAGCAGGGAGGGGGCATGCACTGGGAAATGAGGTGTTTTCATGGCATGAACCTGCAGTTAAAGGAGTCCCCTCCGTGCCGTCCTGATCCAGGATGCAGCACAGGAGGGATGTGGAGCTGCTGGAGGGAGCCCAGAGGAGGCCATGGAGATGCTGAGGGCTGGAGCAGCTCTGCTCTTGAGCCAGGCTGAGAGCGGGGCTGGGGCAGCCTGGAGAGGAGAAGGCTCCTGAAGGGGAGACCTCAGAGCAGCTCCGGTGCTGTCCTAACCCAGGCCACTCAATGAATGGTTACGTGGCTCAGCGTTCCCTCCTGCAGGTGACCTGAGGATCCCTTATCAGCAGCTCACTTGCTCTCTGCCTGTCCCAGGAGGTTCCTCTGGTTCCTGCTGCTGATGCCTTGGTGCTGTCAGCCAAACTGACCCTTCCCTCTCCCTGTCCCGCAGGTGGAAGGCAGTCCAAGTACGCCATCAATGCCTTCGAGGTCTTTGACACTGAGACCCGCTCGTGGACCAAGTTTCCCAACATCCCCAACAAAAGGGCCTTCTCCAGCTTCGTGCCCACTGAAGACAAACTCTTCAGCCTCGGGGGCCTGCGCCAGGGGCGGCTCTACCGACAGCCCAAGTTCATGAGGACCGTGGACATGTTCGACATGGAACAAGGTGGGGGCTGTCCCATCTCCATCGTGTCCGAAGGAGCAGGATGGGTGGTACACGATGCGGCTTTGCTGTCTCTGCACTCCACAGAGCGCTTGTCCGCGGGGTTCTGTCACTTCCTGCTTGCTTTGAGCTGCTGCTTTGGGCCCAGCATCATGGCAGCAGAGGAGAGCCCCATGGTCCTGGGTATCCTGGTGTGGCAGTGAGGAAGCTGAGCCCTGTGGCCTGGGATTTCATTGCCCCACAGTGCAGCAGCAAAACGGCACTTCCACAAACATGTGGGTCAGAGAGGCCGATGGTGTCCCAGGAGCGGATGCTCCTGTAATGCTCTGTCCCGTCCCTTGCAGGTGGCTGGATGAAGACGGAGCGCTCCTCCTACCTGAAGAAGAGGCGAGCAGACTTCGTGGCTGGCTACCTGAAAGGCAGAGTTGTTGTGGCTGGAGGACTCGGTGAGGCTCTGGGCACGGTGGTGATGCTTTAATAGCGCGTGTGGGTCGTGTGCTATCAGTACAGAGGGGTGAGACGCTGGCCTGAGGGAGCAGGGAAACCAGTCCCCATAAGGGGATGGTGTCCAGAGCATGGCCCCTGTCCCAGAGCAGAGGGTGCTTCCTGCTGATCCCATACCTCACTGTGTGCTTCCAGGAAACCAACCGACCGTCCTGGAGTCCGCGGAAGCCTTTCACCCCGAGAAGAACAAGTGGGAGAGCCTCCCCCCCATGCCCACCCCGCGCTGTGCCTGCTCCAGCATCGTGCTGCACAACTGCCTGCTGGCTGTTGGGGGGGTGAGCCAGGGCCTGAGCAGTGCCGTGGAGGCTCTGTGCATCTCCGACCCCTGATCACCTCCTGCCCGGAGCAGGACCCTGCCCCTCGCTGCCTCCAGCAGTGGAGGTGATGCTGGGCAGCACCCTGGGAGCCTGCAGCCAGGGTGCTTGGTCCTCCCCTTCCCGTGTGCTGCCATTCCAGCCCCATGGAGTGGAGGAGCACGTTGGCCCCTCCAGTTGTCTTTGGAACAATATGGGCCATCCCAGGTGAAGGAACTGCTCACAGCTGCGTTGGGAGTATCCAGACAGGTCAGTGGTGGTTCAGGGGAAACTGGTGGGATGTTGTCCTCTTTGAGCATCCTGGGATTGTTATGTGCTTCCCGGCACAGATCCTCTTGGCTTGCAACAAGGAAAACCCCTACCTTGCAGCCAGATTCCAGGGATCATTCCTTTGCCTTCATAGCAAGGCTTTTCCTGCAAACCTGTAGCACTTGACTGTCAGTTTGGCAGAAGCTGGAGCTGCCAATGCTCCTGGGAGGGATGGATGTGCAAGTGTCTGTTTTGGCCAGAGAGAAGACCTTACTATTGGCATAGGACTAGCACAAGTACTGCCTTTGCTGGGTTCTGTGCAAAGATGGCCTCAATCTACAATGTTCCAAGTAAAACAACTTGGCTCCTTTATTGATTTGGGATCCTCTTGTCAGTGCTGTGAGAAAGGAGGTGATGGTTTGCTCAGCAAAGCCAGAATTCCCTGGCTGTCTCCTCCTCTTTGGTTTCCTGCTTCCCAGGCATTTTGCGGGAGGGGTGTCTGAACTGTTGGGTACCAGTTCTAGCTTGTAGCTCTTGCACCATTAAATGCTGTCTCCAGAAAAGCCCTTGGAGAAGCCCTGTCTGTCCAATGGGCTCCATCGGGGTTAGGACTGCTTGAAAACGTGGGACCCAGACTGGAAAGGGGGAGAGGGGGCAGTGCAGGTGCCTGTAGGCAGTGATGTCCCCCATGCTCTGGGTGCTGCCGCATTGCTGAGGGCCAAGTTCTTCCCTCTGAGGGTGCTGAGGCGCCAGCACAGTGTGCCCGGTGAAGCTGCCCCATCCCTGGCAGTGTTGAAGGCCAGGTTGGACACGGGGCTTGGAGCACCATGCTCTGCGGAAGGTGTCCCTGCCCGTAGAACTGGATGGGCTTTGAGGTCCCTTCAACCCAAACCATTCCCTGGCGCTGATCCTTCCTTTAAAGCCGTTCCCGGCCGCGCAGCGGGGTTCCGGTGCAATCCCCTCCGCGCCGCGCAGGGGGAAGCTGCGGGGCCGCGCCGCTGCGGAGCACCGAGGACACCGTGCGGCGGCCGCAGCAACGGCACCGGTTGGCGGGGGGGGAAGTAGGGGGGTGTGTGTTTGTGCTCCAGGCCCCGGGGAGGAGCAGGAGCCCAACTGAGGGCTCTGGGGTGAGGCTGCAAGGAACGGGATGCCGGGAGCCGGCGTTTGGGTCTGACAGCATCCCTGAGGGATGGAAGGTGCTGAGAGCGTCTCTCTTCTCGTGTGCAGCCCTGGGGGTGCTGCCTCCCTGACCCTCAAAAGACATCCCTTTGAACTGTGGGAAACTGGAGGAGGATGGAGGGCAAGAGGGAGCCTTCTCTTCCAGAACAAGCCCATGTCTCCCGGCACAACCAATCTCCATTCCAGCTGCCTCTGCACAATGAGAGTCTCTGGCTATTAATGAAGGGTTTTCATTTGTCCTTAAGGAACCTTTCCCACACACAGCACAGCCTGGTGCTCCTCTGCTCTCCTTTCTCATCAGCACTAAGCCTTGTTATCGCAGTGAGGCTGCTGGCCAGGGCTCGGGGTTCAGTGCTGCTGTGCTGGCTTTGTTAAGCTGGAGCAAAAGGAGGAGGAATCCGCTCCCTTTGTCTGGCTGCAACACAGCTGGAGGCTGATCCTTTGCTTTCTCCCTGCAGAAAGGCTGGAGAGAGTGACAGACAAAGCAGTGTCATGGGAATAAACCCTCTCTAGGACTTAATGAAGAGATGTCAGGGACTGGGGACCAGGCTTGGGGAGACGGTTGGTAACCAGAGCTGGGGATGTGCCCAGCATTTAGAGAGGGAGAGAAAGAGCAGCTCTGCAGCGAGGGGCAGATCCAGGTCAGCTGCCTTTGTAGTGAAACTCAAGCTCCCATCCCCAAGCAGGATGCCTGCTACGGCCCAACCAGCAGGTGCTGTGGTGCTGGGTGCTTCTGCCTGGGGGTGCTTTTCCCCCTGCACAGCCAAGTTTGCCCTTGCTGTAAAACTCCCCCAGGAGTTTGTGTCCACGTCTATCCCAATTCCAGGCCTGAGCAGTGTGCTCTGCAGCCATGTCCTGCTCCGACTGCTGCCTTCTCCCCAGATCCTGCTGGGAAAGGCAGAGGCTCCAGACACTTCCAGCACACCTCTGTGCTTCCAGTTAACCCACTCCTGCGATCTCCCTGTCTGCTCTGCCCCTGCGCTGGGCTCTGCTTGTGGGAGCCCATTCTTATCCTGCGACAAGCTGTTTGAATCCACATAAGCAGTGTGTATGACCTAAAGTAAAAGGAATTGGATTGCCAGGACTTGGAGATGTGTGTCCCATCTACAGCACTTGCACTGCACACCAAAACTGGCTTGGTCAATGCTCTTCCTGACTCCCAGCCTCTCCTGGGCTTCCTTGCTGTTGCTGGACATCCGTGGTGGTTCATCCACAGACTCCTCTGGACCAAAGCTGTCTCCCATGGAGATGATGGGTGCCCAGCTCTTGAGCAGCACCAGGTTATTTAAAGTTCTTTCTAGGCTCATCAAAGACTGGAAGGTGATGCAACAGCCACGCAGCCTCCTCTGAGAGCCAGTGGCTCTGTGCTGCCCTCCAGGTTATGGGGGATCCTGAGCCAAGGCTGGGGAGCAGATTCAGTCGCACCCTGCCTCTTGTGTGTGTGCTGGGGATTGTTTTCAAGCTGGGCTGGGCTGAGCAGTGCAGGATGCACTCCTGTTCTCCTCCCAGTGCTCTGAACGGCAGATGGCATCCATGGGCTGAGCCCAGGCTGGACCAGCGCCTCCCGGCAGGCAGTGAGATGAAGGTGCTGGCTCCCAAGTGCCATTGGGGCTGTGCAGGGATCCTTGCTAATAAGGATCCAGCAAAGAGTTTGATGTGAGGATGTTGTGCATCTTTTCCAGCATTTCGTTCCCATGAACAGGCATCGCCTCTGACTCCAAACACCTTGCAGTAGCTGTGGCAGAGCTGAATCTGCTCTCAGTCCCCAGGCGCCCTCACAGGGAAGAGCCCCTGCCTCAGAGCTCATCTCCATCCCCCTTTGGCAGGTTAAAGCCATTCTCCTTGGCCTGTCCCTACAGGCCCTTGTCCAAACCATGTCTTAGGACATTGGGCAGTTTTCCCCAAAAACAGTCGTGGTGTTTGCTCTTCAAGGCAGGGAGCTCCGTGAGCTGCTGCCCTCATCTCCCACCGTGAGCATTACCAGTGGCTGTTGTCCAATGCTGATGCAAATTCAGGTGTGTATTTAAGGGGTGTCTTAGCATAGAAGACCTGTTGATCTCAAAAGTATATTTGCTGAACCTCTCAATTGTGGATGCTGGTGCAAAGGGAATCTGTTAGAAAATAAAGCAAATAGAAAATAACTGGGTTTCACCCCAACTTTCCTTCCAAAAGACGCAGTAAATATGACCTGCATTGCAGAGTGGTCACCAGCACCCCTGAGAAGGGACTGGCAATGTTCTGCGCTATCTTTTCTTGTTTAATACCTGTATTAGCTCTCAGGCCTCACTGAAATGGGATCACATTGACCAGTGCATTGTGGCATTCTTCCTTCCTGATCTTCAGTACATACATCAGCCAGTTCCTCTTGCCCCTGCGGAGCTGCGGGGGGCCCCGGGCTGCTCCCTCTGCCCAGGTTACACCTCCTCATCAGCCACCGCCTGTTCTCTGTGTGCCTTTATCTGCAGCCCAGCTGAGCTCTTGTAGTTTTCCAGCTCCCTAATGGGGCTCTGCAAATCCTGGCACTGGCAGTGGCCGTGTCCTCGCCTGAACTCCCGCTCCTGAAGGTTGTGTTTGCTGAGGGACAGGATTCCCACTACCAGCTCCGGTGGCTGCTCCGGCACGCGGTGATGCCGGGGCTCTCCTGCCCAAAGGCACTGCTTCCCCTTGTCCCCGAGCAGGCTGGCGGCATAAACGGCAAACTTCCTTAGGACAGCTTCTGGCAGATGGGGTTGTGGAGCAGGAATGCCTCTGGGAGCTTTGCATGGCCCAGAATGCAGAGTGCTGCTCTGCTTGGCCGGTCCTGGAGAGGAAGGGGGATGCTCTTTAAGATCAGTTCTACTCTTTGGTTATCAGTTGGCCAACGCTCCCCAAAAGGGACCCATCCTGGTCTGAACACTGTTGCACAGCTTCAGTGAGGAGTTTATCTTTGGATAGCTGGGAATAGAGCTCCTCCGTGCTGCCAGAGCTGCAGTGGCACTAGGAAACACCAGGATGTGTCTGTTACAGCGGCTGAGAGATGGGATCCTGAGCCCTTCTGTGTCCTGTTCAGCTGCAGAACAAGCAGGACACCAGTGTTGGAGCTCCCTTCTCCCTTCTGCTCTCCTCACCACACCTAAGGAGATTTGGCAGGACCTGGCTTCACAGCACCACAATACAAACATTATCAGGTTAATGGGCTTTTACATTTGAGCAAATGAGCAGTCTGGGCACAGAATCTGCCCATCAAGTGGTGTCCAAGCTGGGAAACATGAGCTTGGCTTTACCCAGGGCAGGTGGATGTGATGGATGGATGGATGTGGTGTAATCCACATCTGCAGTGGAAGTGGCCTCTGCTATAATCATTAGATGTGATAGGCAATGAATGACTTTTCAAAAGGCTCCTGTTGGTGCTAATGTATTTCCCTCCTTCTGCTGATGGATGGGGCACCCGACTGGGAGGACCAGTGCAAACCCAGCTTCCTCAGAGGAGGAATGGCTTTCACACCTGCCTGAGCACTACTGAGGAATGCTGCCAGCTTGGAATACCGCTAACAGCTGTGATCATTAAACCTGGCATTTCAATGCCTCCTGGGGCTCTTTCCCTGTTGGAGGGCTCACTGCTGTCAGCTCATCCACAAGCAGAGGTGCGCAGGGCCTTACTGCCACCAAACCCAAAGGCAGAGTCATGGGTTTTGCCCAGGACGTGGCTGGTTTTAGCACTGAGGCAGTGCTGGAGCATTCAGTCACAAACAGCTAAAACAGCACCAAGTGAGGAGCCTGCGAGTGAATAGCGCTTCCGTTAGGACAAAGCAGCGAGGTGATTAGAGGAGGGTTAAGCTGGTTTCCCTGACATGGAGCCAAATTCCTCGTTGTCTTTCATGTTGGTTTAGTGGACATGCACTGAGGGCTGTGGTTCAGCCCAGTTTAGGATTCCTAAGGCTGTAGCTGGGGAATTTCAGTGGATTTCCCCACTGCTGAGGTGCTGTTACAATAGAGGATCCTTATCAGTGGATTCCAGTGGACTTAAATCTGTGTCCCTTGACATTTCCATTAAAATAGGCTTCCTGAGCCGGTCTAGAACAAAAGCATGCCTAAGCCCGTGTATCAGCAATAGCACAGCAAGCTGCAGAGGAGAATTTATCTGTAGAAACAGAAGCTGCCTTTCATCACCGGGAAAGCCTCCGGGAAGCATCCTTATAAACCAGCGGGGCTATTAAATGTGCTTAAAGTGCTTCTTGGCCTGGTGGGCTAAGGCGGGAGCTGCTGATAGCTCTGCTGGGCTCCTGGTGTCTGGAGCACACACGCATCTGTCTTAGGAAAGTGAAATCACTTTGTTTATTGCAATAATAAGGTCGGTTTGGACCTTCCCCCTTCTCCTGCAATCTCTGGGCTGTGTCTGAACAGGATCCTATCTGTTTACTTTGACATTGAAATTGCAGCAGTTGAGTTAATCTCATCTACGTCTTGTTTATCTTCCCTATGGGCCCTGCTGCCCGTTCGTTTGCAGAGGGAAGCACAGCTCCTGTTACTGCACAGTAAATAATTCATTATCACTGCTCTGCTTCAGTGTCTTCCTCGGACAGGCTCATGTTAAACCAGGGGGAGAGATTTACCCATGAGCCACGGTGTGTTTGGGGAGGTTGGAAAGGATGCAGGAGCAGGCTGGAGCTGTCAAGTTGTTCATCCCTGGCATCTTGTGAGGAGTGGAGGTGCCACATGGCCACAGGCAATCAAACTTCGGAGCAGTGGCAGTACAAGATACCTGTGTGTCTTTACTGCATCAGAATGGTATTTCATCTGTCGGTTGTCCTGAGATAGACACAGTGACGGATGAACAGTGCTCCGGTGTGTGGCCGAATCCAGGACCTGGACCCTGCAGCTATACTCTGCAGGGCAAATGTCCTCAATGGGTGATTTTATCATCTCCATCCTCCAATGCACAGATTGCAAAAACACCCCGGGCACGGTGACACCTGACTGGGTCTCATCCTGACACGAGATGGCTCGGCTGTGAGGCGCTGGTGCTGAGACACGGCACAACTCCATCCTGAACAACCTCAGGAACACAAAGCCCGCAGAGAGGGGCCGGTGCCGGATTAAATCATCCCTCCCAGACGTTCACAAACCCCTGAGCTGCTGGAAGTGGTGGGAAAATCCAGCTCTGAGCGTGGGGATGAGTAATGCCGCAGCTATCTCTTTCTTCAATCAATACGGTGTGTCCTCACACATGCCAGAGCTGGGCAAGACCTCTTGTTTTGGCTGCTCTGGGGAAGTAATTGCATTCTTTTAATATCTCCAAACAAAGATTTACCACAGGGGCAAAAAAAGACCACACGGGAGGTGCTGCAGAACCGAACAGAGGTGTCTGGGAGAAGCCTTTGTGTGGAAGCACCGGAGCAGCCACAGATGTGTTCCCCCAGTGCTCCCCTACAAGCGGGGCAGCCAGGAGGGAAAGCGGGGTCCTGGGATGAGCGCGGGCCCGCTGTGCTTGCCCGGGGCCCTCACTGATTTTGTCCTCAAGAAATGCTTTATTCTGAGTCCTGGGTGCTGTGGCTGCTTGCAGGTTGTGTGTGTGTCTTGGCTGGCTGTGCATCTGCCTGCCTTGTGTCCCTGCATCTCTCCTGGTGCCAGACATCTGCATCCTCCCAGTGCTCTGGTGCTCTTAGAATCATAGAATCCCAGACTGGTTTGGGTTGGAAAGGACCTGAAAGCTCATCCACGGTCACGGACACCCTCCACTAGAGCAGCTTGCTCCAAGCGCCATCCAACCTGGCCTTGAACATTGCCAGGGATGGGGCAGCCACAGTTTCTCCGGGCACCCTGTGATGAAATCACAGCCTCTTCTCAGCCTTTGGGTCCGAGTCTCTCCCTGCATCATCTGGAACCTCCTCAGCTCCTTAATCTGCGGGACCCTTTCACAGCCGCTCTTTCCCCTTTGTGCCCTGCACTGTCTCCAGGCCCTCTCCTCCACGCACCCACCTTGTGGTGCCCCCCCGCACCCCGGGCTGTGGCTCCCCCTTATCCCCGCGCTCTGCGCTCTCCCTCTCAGCCCATGGATCCGCCCCGACCGTGGGG
>JAOEHY010027976.1:0-23169 GCA_025447955.1 Psilopsiagon aurifrons | reverse complement strand
TATCTATCTATCTATCTATCTATCTATCTATCTATCTATCTATCTATCTATCTATCTATCTATCTATCTATCTATCTGCCTGTCTGTCTGTCTAGGATGTTTTTCTACTCCAATTCTTGGGCTGTCATTTTGTGTTCAGCTCACACATGAACTTAAATCCTTTAGGATCAATGTGATCACAACCAAAATTTCATAAAGGTAAGATAAATCAGAGAACTTTCACTATTCTTGGATGAAAAATTCTAAGCCCACTCTTGAGCCTCCAGAGCGTGTGGAGACAAGATTTTAGAACAACAGGCCTCCCTTCTAACACCAGCTCAATCATGAGCCCAACAAAAATGACCCTGAAGCCACAATGTCTCAGATCTGTCCAGTGAATATCACTGCCAAAAGAAAAGGCTTGTTTTGGACTCTGATATTGCAAAGCTGCTGAATTTGCTCACTACAGATTAAAGTAAGCACATTGGCAGGATGTGTAATCCTCACTAAACTTCATCTGTCTCAAGGAATAGATCTGTTCCGAGGAATACTCAAACAAAGTTTTATGGGCAGGTCAACGCCCTGCGTGGCTCCCTGTGCCACGTTCTGAATACAGCAGGGAAAGCCTGACTTGGTGCATGGCAGCTTGACAGCTTTCCATGTATTTTTAGTGCCAGTTACCCAAAGGTCATTTTCTAACCCTGGCATTGACTGATATCTATAAGAAATCTGGTCAGGGACACTGGCTTTGTGCTGCCTGTACAATCCTGCACATTTTCATGAGGTTCCTGTACAATTCTGTGCCAATCCTGCAGTGGGATATAGGCCGGTTTCATCTTGCATTTCAATGCCATGCTCCAAATTAAGACAAGAAATGCATTATGAAAGGGTAATAGTTGCTATGATGAGAAGAAAAGAATGCTTAGATGGTTATAATTACTGAGTTTGGGCACACGATAATCACCTACACATAGTGTACATCATTCTCCTGGTAGAGTCAACAAATGAAGCACCAAGCTGCAGCGCATATTTCTGTCCTGTGCGCTGTAATTTCCATATATTACTGCAGAAGAACAAACCAAAGGTTTTTCACATTTCAGCAATCCTGGATACCCAACAATTTAGGGAGCTACAGTATTGACAGTAATAACTCTGAACTGAGTGGTTATCAAATTAACACGAGCTGAACAAAAATATAAATCAACTCTTGCTCTAGTGTAATTAAACTAAAACCTGATTTACTGTGTACTGAATGCAAAGAGAAATGAAATACAGACCATATTTTTTGTACACTACCTCCCACTCTCCCCATAATTAAACTTTATTAAATAAATAAGTTTATACCATTATTCAGGTACTGTCTTTACTACCAACTACGACTCACACATCAGACCAGCAGTGTGAATTAAACCAGATTCATCTTCCTTCCTGTGAGGGCATTGCCAGACCCTGCTGAATAATCCATACTCTAAACTGCTCATCAGAAATAGTAACCAAGGATTAAGAGGTGAGAATTGGCTGAAAGGCAAATGAAACAGGAGGAACAGAGATAAAAACATTAATTGACTTAATTCACTGCCAATGATAAATGTATTGTTGCTCATGCTCGTGGTGAACTTGTTTCTTTGCACTAGGAAAGAGATCCCTCAGGAGTTAATGGTCTGTGGAGCTCCGTTCCCCTGGATTTCCAGGGCTGCTGCTGCCTGTGGATCACACGTTGCACCAAACTGAGTAAGGAACAAGATGCCATTTAAGTGCTGGGTTATTGCAGTACTAAGTTTTAATTTCATAATAACATATTCCAAATACCCCTGCTCTCAAGCTGCATACGTGTTGTTTTGGTTTTATTCCTCAGACAACTTCATGTAAAAACAAAATATCACACCAGCTTCCAGTTTACCATAAGATAAAACTTACGCCCTTAAAACTATCACCTGTTAAATGAAGTCATATCAAATGCCCTAAAAAGAAAATGGCAAGAGCAATTCAGGACTTACATTGATGTCCTCCAAGTCCAGGAAGTTGAGGATGATGCCATTGCGCTTCCAGATGATGGGAGGCCGCAGTGCCCCACGGATGCTGCATGTCAGAACGGTGCTCAGGCCAACGGTAATGGTGGTAACGCTGATCTTCTGGTCCTCTGGCAGGCTCAGCTGGACCACCTCTGCAAAAGACAGCAAAGCAGAGTAATACCAAACACTGGAAAGGGAAGTTGTTCCCTTCTCCCCCCTCTGTCTTCCATCTCATTCATTCCAGGAATAACTTCGAAGGATTTTGGCAAGGACATGAATTATCTGTGCTATAAAATCCCCCTAAACAATAAAGCGAAGCAAGAGACACAGAAATTGAATGTGCAACAATCAGACTTGCTGCATCATCTTCCTGAGTCATCTAGTGGTAATTGTGGCATCAGGGCACTAAGACAGGTCCTCCCCTGCAAGTTACATTTACAAAGCAGTCAGCAACAGGACAAGCAAATCCTCTCCTGGCTTGAGACCATTTGTGTTTTTCTAGACAACTCCTGCCAACGTCCTTTGAAAGGGGACAAGAACGAGTCAGGGTCTTTCCTTGAAGCACTGAGGTAATACTTTTGTTACCGAAAGGTGAACAAACCCAGTTTTAAATTGCCCAAGTATTTGAAGTCACCAAGCACGAAAACTCCTTTATCAAATGCAGCCACATATGGCATCTGAGATACAGATGTCTAATCAAGGAGTGAGAAGCTTTCTTGTATTTTAGTTAAGTAATAAAAACCTGTGTCATTTTGACTGACATCTAACACACAAAAGAAACACCTGAGGCAAGTAGGCTTCACCAAAAACCACATTAACATCTCTCAAACCACACCATGTTGCATCATTCCCTTCCGGCTAACGCGCACAAGATGTGTCTGCACATTTTGCCATGTGTGGCCACACAGATAGGGAAGACATTTGATACCAGAACTAACTGAAAAAATCGCTTTAACATCTCCTGAGCAGCAAATCCATTAAATCTGGGCACTAAAATATTGTCTGTGTTGACAGCCTCGGGTAGCCTGGAAGGACTCCGCACTGGTCTAGCCACTGAGTGTGAACACGAAGTGCAAGACTTGCTTGTGCAGTGGCACCCAAACAGCTCTACATCCTGTCTTTTCCTGCTTCTTCCAACTTAGCATGAAGTTAATTGAATGTGCCACAAATTGTATTCACCACTGTAGATCCAAGGCTGACTGAAGGCTGCTAAGATCAATACAGCATTGCATGCCACATCTTCCAGCAGAGCCATTCTCCAACTTACTATTCCCAGTGCTATTTCAGAAAGCATACAAGCTGCTTTGAAGAAATGGTAGCTTCAGTTTTGATCTGTGGTTGATCAAAAAGAGGAATGACTGACCAGCTTGCTGCTATTATTTGGGTGGCCGTGGCTCCCATACATGAAAAGAGGGTCATACACAGTCAGACCATTACGCAGTTTCTGCACCAAAACCCTTAAAATCCAAATGTAGATATAGAGGAAGATTGGGAAGGGAAGGAGAACCTCACCCACTCAAGGTCACTGAGCAGACCAGAGGCAAAACCAGGAATAGATAATACAACATTAAATCACATCACCCTCAGGTACTTACTGGAGAAGATTCGACACATGGCAACTCAGGCTGATAGCCCAAAGGAGCAGTGATGTCCCATCCCATCGCCCTCACCCAGCTGCCTGAAGCACATAAACAGCACGTAGGAGCCAATAACGTCGTTATTTTCAGCATAAAAGAGGGCTCCTTTCTATGAATAA
Organism: Psilopsiagon aurifrons; assembly: GCA_025447955.1. Classification (NCBI taxonomy): domain Eukaryota; kingdom Metazoa; phylum Chordata; class Aves; order Psittaciformes; family Psittacidae; genus Psilopsiagon; species Psilopsiagon aurifrons. Next base: position 19,422 of record JAOEHY010027976.1, on the reverse strand, counting down.
AATATTTGGAGTGCACTTGACAGGACAAAGAACTGATAATTACGATAATTTGTAGCATGGAGTAGGACTAATGAAGACATCTTTTCTCGAGGAGAAATGAAATAGAGGGTCATTTATTTCCAAGAGAACTGTTTTTTCATCTTACTGCTGTTTTCCTTAATTCCCTCTGCTGATTCTCACACTGCCTTGAGTTCCCTGGCTCACGCTGGGCTCCCTCTTCAGCATCATTTGTGGAGTGTTTTGTTGCAGTAGGATTGAAAGCTCCCTGCCCATCTTCCAAATGACAGCAAAGGGCTTTGGTTTTGCATTTTAGAAACACAGTAATGAAAAAATACATTAACATCCAATTAAGAAGACGCCTTGCATTGCTGCCATCCTTGGATGGAACTGTATGAGGCCAGGAGATGACTTTTTCTGTTAAAGCACATAATTAGTACAGACCACTTCAACAATACAAACACACTCCTTTTCTTGAGGATTTCTATGGAGTACATTCGAGGGCATTTTATTAACATCTAAAAGCCTTTCTACTAATACAAGATTATATTGTGTGGCTTTAGTCATTGCTTTATTGTCACCAATAGAAAAGATTTCCTTATACAATCAGGTGCACTGTGGAGGAAGCAGAGATTCCCTGAGAGGATGAGAGGGCTTTTAAAAACTCAGAATCTCATATTTAAGTTATACAGCATGGACACACTGATGCTAGTTGGATTATGTCTACAAATTATTCAAGTCACCATAATGATTTTGTGTAGAGCCTCTAGATTGAGTATTGAACACTGTTCTTTTTAGTCTTAAAAAACCTTTATGAGATAAAAGGATTTTTACCATGCTTCTAAAACTGTTCAGAATAAATGGGTATTATTCAGAGCGTGCCCACTCGCAGAACACAGGCTGGAATGGAATCTGGTCCTAAAAATCAAGTGATTTTTAGTGATTTGGAAATTCTGGATGATGCATGCACAACAACTTCCATATTCCGTAGATTCAACCAGTATCAGTCCCAGAGTTGTAGCCGATCCTATTTATGAAGTCATGTCAAACCTGGGACTCTTCTCTGGGATTTCACTTGAAGCAACTCTCCTTAGTTTATTCCAGCTGGAAATAAAGAAAGGTTCCTGCCAATTACTCTGCCTTCAGAGAGAGATGCTATCATCAGATAATGGGATGCTGTCATTTTGACTCAACTTTTCATAGTTCAAGACAGCAACAAGGCCTTAGTACTAATCACTTTCAAGAAGGAATGGGTATAACCACGTCTCTGTGTATCAGAGGTCCAGGAGTTATCTGTCACCAAGCACTGCACCAAGTGAAGGGCAGTAAGAGGGGGCCAGGATGTGCAAACTCCCCTTTGGTGACAGCAGCAACTCAGTGCCTGAAGACTCTTTGGCTTCAGGAACTGGGCAACACCATCCTCAAATCCAGCTCTCCCGTTCAGGAGGGTGAGGGATCGCTCCCCATCTGCCAGTGGTCAGAGGAAGCATCTCTCTGTCCTGTCTCTCACACCATACCTCTCTGCTATTACTTTCAGCTTGAGAGAGACTGTGAAGCACTGAGCACCTTTGGTAACCCAGGAGCAGCCACTCTGATATTCTCACATTGAATTTCTTGCCATACCAGATCCCATGGCAACACATGAGAACACGAAGCCTTACTAATTCCTTTTCTTGTTAAAAATGTCACGATACTGTCAAACATTTCCCTCGGCCCTTCCTCTGTCCCAATTTGATTTCCTAGGGTGCAAAGCTGGAGATGCTCTGCACCTTTGCAAGCTGTGCATACTAATGGGAGCAGGTATTACTTGTTGTGCTGTTTTATCATGGGAATCTTCTTTTCTGCTGTCAGTTGCAGCCCACCAAAGGCAATCATAATTTCACAACGAAGACATGTATAATTGAGGTCATTATAGGGAGCAACCCAGAATGAGCATCTATGGAGGAAAACTCATTGATTTAGCACTGCATGGAGATAATTTACATAGTAAACGTTGGGTGCCTGCCTGCCTTTGCTCATGCTATGCTACATACAGAAACAGATTTCACACTTAAAAAAGTGCTTAGTATCATTAATTAGATCTTTTCCTTTAAATCTGAAGAAAATACACTTTCTAATACATTTCTGCCACCTTTAATCATTGTTGCATTTATTCACGGATATCTTGCCTTGCTAAAACAGAATATGGAGCCAGCAACTCTATTGCTTAGATTCTGCTTAGGGGACAAAGCAATGTTTTCTTAATGCTGCGACTTACTCTCACTGAGGGGACAACGAAACACAATGCAGCCTTGTTTAAAGCAATGCAAGGATGACTTTGAACGAAAGCCTCAAGTACAGATTCTTGCCTATATATAAATGTTCCTGAGCAAAGAGACCTTTATTTGTGAACTGAAGCATGAGTAACGCAGCCCAAAATTCATCCTGTTTCTCCAGCAATGGGTTGAGTCAGGACTGATTTAACGGGGTGAAAACTTCAGCCTCCACTCAATTCCCCAAGTCCTACAGCTGTGTTTATACACTGTGATGCATTGGTAAAATCTGTTTACTGCCCTGTGTCCCAGTGTTGCAGCATAGAAGTCAATGTAATTTTAGCATTTATTTCAATAGATTCTCTAGCTGATTACACTCTCAGGTGAGGCTGTAACCCAATCAAGAAAATCAAAACCATTCATGATCAGAGGGATATACCTATTACAATTATTTTTTCCCCAATACTTTTGATGACATGTACTTGGCTTTGTATAGAGAGGGGAGAACAATTTTAGACCCTCTTCAATCTGAGCTGACCACAGCTGATTCGTTTCAGAATGACCATGTTGTATGTGAGATGTATTTATAAACATGGAATTGAACATTAAATCTGGCCAGGCAATGAATGACTCCAGTGATACTTTTTGAGAGAGCCTGAGGTAAGATGTGGTCATCTATTTTATCATTCTCAGTGGATCAGAATCTGTAAAGCACTGTATAATATGCTTATAAATTACTTGTATTAGCATGTGATTTGTTTTCTACCCTACTCCATAGACCAAATAAATGAATTAATAAAAACCTTAGCACACAAATCATACGGGGTTTGCATGCCTTTGCAAACCTGTCACGCTGGCTGGTTTTAGGACCATCTCCAGAAGAAATGTTGCTGTGCCATCACATTTTGTTCGTTATTAAGGTTCAACAAGTCAGGCTTACCTAGATGCATTTGCTGTCTTCTCACCTTCCCAGAGTCTGAAGAAAGGACCATCCATCACTCAGGCCAAAACTCCATTTTCTGAACACCAACTTGGCGTTACAGGAAAGCCAGTCATGCTATCGAAATGTGTATGCTATTAATTAATGACATTAGAGCTGCTAATGAACATGATTAAAGTTGTTCACAATTAATTAACCCAGAGAATTCCTACAGCTCCCGCATCAGTGCAGAGCAGGTGATCGGGATGAGGTTTCTGGCTTTATAACCTGTGACAAACACCATCAAGAGCTGGCTCTGCCTCTGGGCACCCTTGGTGTGACCCACTGCTGCCCAGGGGGCTCCATGGGACATTCCAGGAGGTTCATTTCCCTCAAAAAGAGAGCATTCCTCTAAGGTTTGCAAGCTTAATTAATGGGAATAATCAAATGCTTTCTAAGGCTGGGTTGAAATGTTCTTATCTCAGCTTTATTTTGTAACTGCACGTAACTCAAGTTCTTCATGTAATTTATAAATCCTCAACACCTTGGGCATGCTACTTAAGGAAGTATTTTATTGAAAGTTCTCCACTAAATTAGTAATGCTGTTTTCTAAGCCTTAAAAAGGCACAGTCATCCTTCTAGCAACATGAAAGGATTTAGTACCTCAAGCCCTCTTCTGTCATTACTTTTGAAGGCCACAGGCTAAGACTCCCTGAGGGAGGTCCCAACCTTGCTCCTGAAGCTAAAAACTGTCCTGTCATGGAACTCAGAATAAATGTGTGCACATCACCACTGATACTCAGCTCTGGCGTGGTGCTAAAGGACAAGACCCCATCTCTCATCCCTGTCAAGCTGAACAACTCTTCTGGTTGGTGTGACCATGACTTTTAGATTAAACACAAGACAAAAGCAGCTGCTGGGACAATTAAATAGTACAATGCCTTTTACTTCTCTTCAGCAGCTGTGTCCATAATACACTGTCATTCACATATCATTGAACAGTTTTGGTTGGAAGAGACATTCAAAGACCACCTAGTCCAACCCCCTGCCATGCACAGGGGCATCTATCACCAGGTTAAGACCAGGTTCCACAAAGCAGTTGATTATTTAGACATTGAGAACATGCAGAGTAAATCAAAGCTTAACTTGAACTGAAGCTTTAAACTCCTCACACTGACTACAGAGAAACTTGAGGTTAAGTAACTACAACAGAGCCACTGGAAACATGTGGAGAGGCAAAACCTGTCCAAACAGCTGCTTAGATATTTATCTCAATAATACACAAATGCCACCAAAAAATCATACGCATTCAAGAAAGCAGCCCAGCTTTCCCACATGGATTTGTATCAAGCACGTTCACCTAGCTAATAAATCTGCTAAAAATCATTTACATTGACTTGTAACCAAACACGGCTTCTTTATGTACTGTATTTAAAGAACAATGTTTTCCCAAAGAAAATGAGAAACACACTTTCCATCATAAAATCTCACCACTGTCCTCCTGTTACTAATCAGAAGAAGAACATTTAGTTTGTGCAGAAAGAGATAATTCATTCATTCTTGAAAGTACATGAATATAAGTTGTTCAGTGTTTAATTATCTAATCTCCTGAGGGTGGTGATGGAGTCATTATGTAAATAGGCAGAAGTAGTCTATTTTAGAGAATAATTTCCATAAATGCGTTTGGTTTTCTTTCAGATTCCCATTTCCCACAGACTGAGAGCAATGTTGATGTGATTAATTTTTGATCAAATACTCCCATGTTGTGTCAACAGTGTCCTGCCTAGACTGTAACACACAGCAATTCCCCAGTCACTTCACAGAAGAGCAACAGGCTCTCAGATTACTTCTGGTAGACACAGCAAGTCAACCACGGGACTGCAAAGATTTGCCTCTTTTTCTTCAGGAAAGTCAGAAACAGTGTCCTCCTCTGCCTCTCTCAGAATAATGATGGGAGTACTAAAATCTGTCACTGAACACAGGATAAAAAAAGGACATTATGGTTTTTGGGACAGGTGTGAGAGTGCTCTCTGCATTTTGCATTCTCTATCCTACCGGAACTGAAAGCCAGAAGTAGCATCAGTTGTTTCGCTGCCACAAAAGCACCACTTACCCCTTGTAAAAGGTTTATTTCAGCATTTCTAGGAGTTTGTAATTTTTTTCCTAGTTCTTCAGAAATTCCTTCAGCTTTGAAATGGAGAGCTCTTTAGCATGAGCACTTCTTTCAAAGCGTTAAAGAACAGCCCACAACTATATTTAAACTACAGCTTTTGAGGGAACCAAAAACCATTTGAAGGCGCTAAACTTTTTTTTGTAACTTCTTTAAGATACAGCAGCAAAACTGATTTATACCTGATTTAAGGCAGAAAAAGATAGCTTCTGGTGGAGGATGTGACAGGCCAAGTTTCTCCCTGGAGTGAATTTTTATGGATGCTCTATAAACCCCTAGGGTTTATCATGGAAATACTGCCAGACCATTAAGTTCAGCATGACTTGTGGGAACTGCTGTAATGTGCATGTAAATTACTTTGAAAATAGAGACAAGTCAGGCCATGGGGTATTTGGGGTTCAGGAAGTATTCACGTAGAGTTTAAAACTACTGAGACATCAAAAATGGCTCCATTGAACCGCTTCAATCTCTCACTCTCCATTCATTTCACCTGAGTTCTTGGCCAGCATTATGCAATGAATGTGATACACTGAAAAATGGATAAACCAGGAAGCAAGGAGCATAGAAAAAAGCCCCACACTGCCACTAAACATCAGATTTGGGGTTTACAAAAAAACCCCCAAGCATTTAAAATCAGGCATATTTAGTTCTTTCATATCCCCACATTTACTGCGCTCATAAACAACCCAAGCAGCGATAGCATAGCATACCTTTCAAGCTGTAAATAAGCATTAGTAATACCTTTCATGGAGCTTTCATTGCTCTTTCTATGGATGACTGCAAATTTAACCGTGGTGATTATATAGATCTTGCAGCTTTTCTGACTGCAGCCATACTCAGGATACTCAATAAATGCATGGACTCTGCTTCCCTGTGCTCACACCATCCTAAGCCAGAACATGAGCTACTTCATCCTTCACCTTCCAGTCCAGCCATTGCCCATTTGGGTTTTGCCCCATTGAAGTCAGAGGCTTTTGGGTGATTTTCCTTACAAATAGCTTCCAGGTCCCAGGCCAGCAGTATAAGAAAAGAACACACTGCATTTGTAAATTATAGATACATAAACAGGGGAAAAAACAACACAATGCAAAGCGAGTGCCTATAAGGCATAGCCAGATATTTATGCCATGCACCCCCGTCTGGATGTGGGACTCCCATAACATCATTCAAAAAATGATGTCTGCAAAACAGGATTATGGCCATATAGACTCCAGCTATGCCATGGCTCAGCTGAATGCACGTCTTGAGGATGCATTTCTGCTCATCCCAATGCTGCTGCTGGTCCTGCCTTGGAGGGTGAGGCTTTGGATCAGTTTAATGCATGCTGCAATGAATTGGCATAAACAGTGCGAATTTGGCTGGAGACACCCACATACACACTGTGCAAGGTTACAGTAAGGTTGCTCTGCAGCAATGTTCATCCAGATTGCATCTTGTATTGTAAAAATACACTAGTTGATAAAAACTTGTGCATCAGCACTCTCATCCACATCCTTCCCATATTCAAACCCACCTAAACTGAATCTTAGGAGAAAGAAATGTGCAGGGGAACAGCAGTGATTTGCAAGAAACAGGTAATTAAATGACATTTCTTTCCAGAGAGGAGGGTGAAGGGGAAGCATAGAGCAAAGAACAGTACCTAACGAAACCCCCTGGCTCCTGCTATCAACACATCTATTGCTGTGGGCAGGTTTTCTCCTCATTCAACCTTTCCAAGCTCAATCCCCTGCAGTTAAGAGCCTTTTAACAAGGCACAGAAAGGGCTGGGTAATCCATCAGTGCTTCTTCACCATGCAGGGCAGGCAGCTGAGGCTTTTTAACATAATTGGGAATCAGGGAATTGTAGGATGGACAGCAGGTTTGGAAGGGACCAGCAGGGATGGGGCAAGTACAGGCTTCATGTGGCCACCAACACGGCTTCTTTGGTGCAGATGGAACCTCTGCAGAGAGCTCCAGAGATGGGGACAAGTGTCGGTAATGGCAGGAGAAGCAGATATAAGTCCTTGCTCAGAAAGACCCCTGCTCAGCCTAAGTTCCCCATGGGAAACACCTCTCCAGGCCATTCTAGGGGTAACACGCTTGAAGGCTGCTCAGCAACCATGGGAATAGGGGCCACACAAACACCCACAAGCATATTGTGTCTGTGGATTTTCCATTAAAGCCTCGCAGAGGTTCACAGATAAAATCCACATATAAAACTGAAATTTAATTACATAAAAATAGTTTGAAGCAGAGATTTGTGGCTACTGCTGTAAGAAACTTAAATTCCAGTAATACAAGAATGATAAATGCTGCATCCTTGCAAGTAACAGGAAAACAAATCATCCGGACTATCATATTAAAAAACACACTGAAATGCAAGATATGCTGGCAAAATCAAATGTGGCCAGTCATACTTTGTGTACCAGCTGACATGAGCTTCTTGAAACTTTTAAATCTGCAGAGCAAAATGATTTATAGAAGCCGTTCTTTATCATTCAGGCTTATAAGTCTTATGGCACATAAAACCCCCTGGCACTAGGAGAACATTCAAATTGCAAGGGGAAGGAACTGTGGGAAAGGAGAGTGGAGACAGCCTGCATCACTTGGGTCACACTTCTCTTCCTGAATTCCATCAGCACACGCTATTCTTGCACAGAGCAGACAGGGCTTATTTAGACAGCTGCTATTCAACATTTTGTTTTTCTTATCTTATATCCTCAACCTTATTTTCAACTATTCAAATGCAGCTCTCAAGGCAGAAATGATTCATTTCTCCCTGGATTTTTCTGTAACACCCTTCACTGTTAAATCCGCTTCAGAAACGCTCGTGAGCACCTTTGACATGTTTGCTTTAAGCGAGTTGTGCAGCCTTAGAGAGGGATTATTTGGCACAAAGTACTTTTTAGCCCTTCTGCCTCATTTCTGCTCAGCTCCAGCCCCCTTCCAGCTCCGACCTGGCCAAGACTTCCTGTCCCTGCCAAGCTTCAGTAACCCCATGGAGGGCTGGACCCAATGTGCCTTCCCCATTGCCATAGCATAGCTCTTCCCACCACCTCGAGGTTTGACTTCTTCCCTCTAACCACCTCCTGGGTTCGGTAAAGGCTGACAGGGATAAAATATGGCATGGTCCTGCTCCTGGCTCTGCAGGGACATCCTCTGCCACTTCTCACCAAAGGAATTCAGAATCATGGAATGGGTTGGAAGGACCACAAAGTACTTAAACAGTATTTAAAATAATAGGCCTTCATTTCCTGCTCATTTCCATTTGTTTCTTCCTATGAAAATGTGATCTTTCTATTTTCCTCCTACTTTTAATTGTTCTATTCTTGACTTTCACCAACTGTATCTCATTATCTCTTTGTATGTGATATTAAATGGCTCTGTGCTACCCACCACCTCCTTCCTTCAGAGGCGGTTACAGACCACATCGCAGGGATTTCTCTTCTACTAAGAGGATACAATCGTAGATATCACCACCTTGTTAATGGCTGTTAAATATTGACTTTTTAGGCTGACTGCAGTAGGTACATGCCTTGTTTACGTTTAATGACCACAAATTAAAACCAGCTCAATAAATGGAACATTTGAGGAATGCACATTACACTATCTATAATGAATTATCGCTAAGTAAGTCTATAACTTAAACACAAGCGCAATCTTTAAACGTATATTTAATTTAAAAGAGCCCAGAAATCGAGTGGGCCACATGAAAGCTTGTTTAATGCTGAATTATTTGCCAGCATAGCTGCCATATGCCAAGTGCCCCAAATAACAATATTCATCACATCGAGAGTCTGGGGATAGCTGCTTTTGAAGATCTTTAGCACAGTGCTCATCACAAATATTATCAACCAGATGCTCTGCTTTTCCAAGAAACAATTCACACTTAATGTGAACTAAAACCAGAAATCCTTTCAGACTGCAAGGCCTTGGGCACATCACAACAACCCAAACACAGAACAGTTAAAGCAGGGTCCCTCCTCATAGCCGGCTCCTCCCTGAGGAACAGCCTTCCTCACATGCCCCAACCAGACCTTCCTCCCCCTCTATTTTATGCAGCACCAAAGAAATAACATTGAAAATATATTCATTCACTCACCAAAGGTCAGATACAAATTAGTACATCATGAAAAGCCACTATCTTGTGCAGAACATCAGCACTGATAACTCAATTGCTTTTGCTAATATCTTACAAAATAATACCTCTGTGATAGGAAAACCACAGAAAACAGCATTAAGTTGTAGTTACTGCTCATGATGGTAATGTCAAAGTTAAATATATCCAATGCAAAACCTGCAGCAAACACAAGTATTAATAAGGTCAGTGGCTGGCTTGTCCACGCCAGGATGTATTATCCATTGCATAAATCATGGCTTTGATAACAAAATGGTTTTCACAAACAGAACATGACATTCATTCACCAAGATACAATGCATACCTGTAGGGCATGCAGTGAAAAGCTTTCTGCAGCACTTCAATTGATGTATAGTCCTTTGTGGCTTATATCTATTCCAAGTAATCTCCAATCCTACATTATTAATTGGCTCAACTGTATTACTGCTAATTTGGGTAAACAATTAATGGTAATTTATGGAGCTATTATTTAGTTAGTCCCAACAGTGCTGCAGCACCAGACATGATGCCTGACAAGGTTTGGTTTGTATCTGTATGTGGCTACTGAGACACAAAAGAGCTCAACTATGATCAGGGGCTCACGAGGCAAAGCTTTGTTCGAACATATGCTAAAAAACTCCCAGTTTGTGACCTAGAGAGCAGCAATGGAAATATGGAATAATGCCAGAAGATGGCATGGGAAACCGAGGCATGGTTGGATAATATGACTTCCGTCAAGCAGAGCAAAGCCTGCCTCCCTTCTCATGAGTTTTACTGCCAAACCCCCCCAAAACGTCAGGAATTATTATGGGAACAATTCTGCTTTCAGATGTTCTCACTCTGGTGACCAACTCAGCTACAAGTACTTGGGATTTCTCTGTGTCTGGCATGACCACAGGTGCATGAGTGAGTGTTTCTGGCAATGGTTAATCCTAGGGGAAGGGATTTAATAAGCATTAGCTAAATTACACCATTTAGACCAGGTGACATGAATATTCTTTGTCTTTCAGTTACGCTTCATCTTTTGCCAGAGCTCTAATTTATCTTTCCTGCTATTTTCTCTCTTCACCTCACTAAGGCTCCATAGAGCAAGACAGAAAATGCCAACATGTGGAAACGAGAAGACTGCCCCTGTTCCCATAAAAAGGGCATCCCACAAATGAAAATGCCGCCAACCAGTGCCAAAAGCTGAGAGACGCCGCTCTTTCAGTCCAGGTCAGATCAAGGAGGGCTGTAATTTTCCACCCTCGTTTCATTATGAGCACAAGACAGTGGCATTCAGCACTGCCATGAGCAAGGCAAACTTCACCTCCATCCACGGGCAATATGAAATTCCCAGGAAAAAATCCTTCAGACCTTCTGCAAATGGGGTTAGCTGGCCCAGTGCATGGGCTCACAGCACATGGGGATAAACAGCTTGGAGCAGAGGTAGAGGATCCGGTCCTGTAACTATTCAAATGCTCTCTGAAATGATCCCTGCTCATCAGCCCTTTGGCTGTTCCCTTGCAGCAAGCCGCTGACTAAACCTGAAAACAAAGAACGTCAATAGTCTAAAAGGTGTGCGCCAAGGATGTCTTGATTAGACATCTCCATTCTTTGCCCCAAGTTAAAGCTATGCCTGTAATTTCAAATCCCCTTGCTCTGAAGATTCATGCACTGCAAATCATTAACTCTCAGTATAAATCAAGAGCAATGCTTATATAGGAAACGTCAAGGATGAAGCACTGAAGTCAGGGACATACTGGGAAAAAAAACCTCTTAATGATTCACTGTAATATATTTCAGATGTTTGAGCAAACAAAGCATTCATAAACCACTGTAGAACTGCTCCTTTCAGACTGAACAGAGCCTTTATTCCCAGATTGCAGATAACAGTGATTGAAGGAAGGAGAAAAGGCAAGGGTACTAAACCAGGTAAAGCAGTGCTCCCCGATATTTTCAACCAAGGAGACACAGAAATATTTCATGTTGATCTCCCCTAATATCATTTTTTCCTAGCTTCTCCACTTGGCAATACCGGAGGGTATGAACTGCTCCTTGATATTTATGCTATGTGTTTAAGGTAAAGCATGCTTATCTCCTGTAGGGTTCCAGAGGTGAGAAGGTAAAGTTCGGAGATCCCACCTTCCTTGTCTCCCGAGGCACAAGGGATCTATCTGCACACCAGATACGTATATCCTTGAAGACCATCTCAAGGAGAAGCCTGGCAGAGCACTGCGAAAGCACTAGATGAAAACCCTGCATGAGATGGTCTCTTGTGAACAAGGTTTTGGGAAGACTCTGGGTCTGAATGGCCTCACTCCAGGACTATGTGGACCATATCACTACCGCTTACAGCTCACTGCAGCCTGCAGTGGGAGATGCAAACCTGCACTTGCTTGAGGCATGAAATGCAGCAAATGTCCAAGAACTCAAAGGGTATTTCATGAGAGAAGAGGACGTGAGTAGTTTACCTCTGATGACTATTACAGAGTGGGAGAAGCTGGCGTTTGTCCAGGATGTCAAGGTTAACAACAACCCCTCCATTACAAAAAACGTTACGGGTGAATCTTAAATGACTACAGATGGTCAGGTGTTGATTTTGCACGTCCTGTGAAAGACAGTGCTGTCAGCAGAACAGTGCCTTCTAACCAAATTCTGAAGTTCAGTATGCTGTCAGCAGGAAGAGTGTTGGCTCTTTAACTGAGTCATCAGAACACTGTTCTTTTAGTTTCCTCTGGTGACTTTCCACTCAAGTACTGCTCTGTGGCTGGTTCTCTAGGACAAGAATATCTGCACAATTCATTGCCAGTGTTATTCTCCTCTCCCCAGTAATAGTGCTTTATGGAAAGAACGTAAAAATCCTTGCTTTACAGATGGTGAGCTGAAGCAGAGACAGACGTTACTTAGCTGCAGTTACACAGCGTATCTGAACCAGAACCAGACACATGCCTTATTTCCCAAGGTTACTCTTCCAGCCTCCCTGAGATTACTTTATAATCCCATTATGGGTGGAATAGCTACATATACACAGCTGCCTTCTTGGAGCACTTGTCTTAAAATGTGAGCAAGGTCTGAGTTTTCAGTGGCCATCCTGCGCTGTTTTGACCTTGGCTTCTGCAAGGGCTTGCAGAAGGACGGAGCGGGAACTGTTACCACTGAACCTGAAAAAGCAGTCTGAGAGGAGACTGGGGACTGGATTATAATATACAGCCACTGAACTAACATCCAAACATCACAAGGAACATCATCAAAAGACTTTCTGCACCTTCCCGCTGTTACATTACATTACAAGCCATCTGAGCAGGTATTGCTGGAGTCTTTTGATTCCTGCTTGGCTTTTGCACGTTCTCTGTAGACCTGTCCCAAATAACCCTACCAAGAACAAAATAGGGTGTGCTACAAATGTGGCAATGGTGCCTTTGGGACCAGGACAACAAATCACCTCGGCTGTGCTGGCACCTTCCTTGTCTCTTTCGTACTTCAGCTGCAAGCTCTCCTTCATCCCTATTTATGATGGAGAAGATGGCAGGGTGGCCCCCACAGGAAGGTCAGGGCTGGGGTCCTGGCAGCACTGATAAGGGATGCTCTGCTCCTTCAGGCTCCCTCCCAGCCTCACCATCCCAGCATCCCTGCTACAGTTATCATCAGGCAATGCATGCAAACAGACAACACAACAGACTAACTCATGTACTTCCACTTGTTATTGATGACCTTTCCTGACTTTCACAACTCCTCCTCACTCCACCACTCATGAGTTATGGGGTCAGCTGTAACTCAGGGAAATAAATGAAGTTTCCCATTAGCCTATTGTATATCCCCCATTTATTACCTCTTTATTACCAACCTTTAAAGTTTTATCCCCTAGTATACTGTTTTACAGTGGCATAACATTCTGACGCAGGGATGTAAATCAATCAGGCCAAAATGGCTCAGCTGGGTTGGGTTGGGTTTCAATGCTGACCCACGGCTGCAAGCACCACTTTTTTCCAGGCCATCAGACTGCATCTGAGCCTTTACAACTAAAGTGTGCCAGTGCTCAGGATCTGGTGTTTGTACTAAATGAGGTACAATGTTTTTCTTCTGACTAACTCATGTTAAAATCCTTTGTGGAACAACGTTTCCCACAGAAATGACAAGACCTATCATATAAATCAAAGGCGTAGAGAAGATGTTTGAGGGCTAGCTGCTGGAGGATATGATGGCTGTAGAGCGCTTCACACAACACGCTGAATAACGAGCCTTTAAAAAGCTTCAGCTGCAGCATTCCTGAGCAAGTGCAGTGCTGCTGAACAGAATCACTTTTGTCTTTGACCTGTCAGTAAAATGCCACAAGAATTAAATCAGACAGTACAATAATCCTCAAGGTAACACTTAAATTCTTCAGCTGCATGTATCGCGGAGCTCCTGTGCTCCAGATGCTTTAATGACCAGTTTTGCAGGACGTGGAAGCCAGTATGTACCTTCTTAGCCATGCTGCTTCCCATGGACGTGCTGCAGCTCCCTTGGGCTCCTTGGCTTCACAAATCATTAAATGGCAAGGGAGTTGGAACTGCATGATCTTAAAGTCCTTTCCAACCCTAACTATTCTATGATTCGAAATGAGCCATGGTCAGCGCTGGGAAGAAATCTGGAGCTATGTATTCCACACTGGAGCTGGAGCAAGTGTGGTCCCTTCTCTGTGCAACAAGGTCACAAGGCTTCCTGAAGTCTGGAAGCACAGTAAACCATGAGGAAGGCTAGAGCTGTCTTGAATGACACAAGAGACTGCAGCTGCAGAAATCAGCTGCTGATCAGCATAGACAAATGGGAAACAATTAGTTCACGAGCAGAGAACCTATTGAGGGAGCAGCTGCCGACTGCTGCAGTCGTGTGCGGCACTCAACAGGACGTGAGCACTCATTTATTAATTTGTGCATTTTGAGCAGAAACCTTTGAGACCACCATTTAGTGCGAGAAAAACAAAGCAAAGCTGTCACGCCATAAGACAACAAACCGAACATCGTGGCTTCTCTTCTTGCTTACTGCACATACATGGCCACAGCAAGGAGCAAAGCGTCCCTGTGCTGTGAAATGGATACTGCACCTCAGAACCAGCCAAAGACCAGAAAGGTTGAGGGTAGGGCATCACTGCTTTAAGAGGAAACTATCAGGATGACTCACTGAAGCTTTCAAAATGTGGAAGGATTGGAGATCTGATAATACTGATATAGTGCCACACTTGCAAAGAGTAAGAAAGTGTTATAATAGGGAAATATGGGCAGACAGGAGAACTCAGCGGAGCTTCATAAAATAAACCCAACAGATCTTCAACAATTCAGGCAATTAACTGAAGTCAGGAACATGGAGGGAGCACTGGCTTGTTTCCAAAGAGAATGCTAGAAAATAAATTGAAAGGACAAGAACATTGTCTCTGAATCAGGACCAAATCCCATAGCTCATGGGGCCATTTCTATCGACTGTAGAAAGTGATTTGCTCTAAAAATACAAATGTAAATGTCCTTCCCATGAATCCAAGTTAAGGATAGCAGGGAGCTCCCAACCACAGTACATGCTGAAGGGCTTATTCCTCTTATAAGGGGAAATCAGAAGGAGGGTTGAACTAGATGATCTTCAGGTCCTTTCCAACCCTAACTATTCTATGATTCTATGACTTGTACCTACCTTGAATCATGACTGAGACCTGATTCTAGACAAAGATCAGCAAAGCCATGGTCCCCTTCCTGAAAGGATGCTCAAACCCATGTATATCTGTTCTGGAGAGGGAACACCATGTGCTGAAATACCCACTGCTCTTGGGAACAGAAACAAGGAATACTACCTCTGCTCTTCAGGTAACACTTTCCCATTGCAGGTCCCATGTTTCACTTGTGATGGGATAACCCACACTAGTTCACTATCCTTTCTTTCTTTACCTCCTCTTTGCTTTGTGAACCAGCACCTTCTCAAGTAATGGATCCCTGCAAGTCCTGGTAAGAAGGGTCTAGAGGAGCTGAGCAGAGGATATAGCCTGCAGCAGGCTTTATCAGCAATAGGGTAGAAGTCTTTTACAATCCTTTACAGGTGAATGGGGAAAACTCAATAATGTTCACTGTCATTATTGAGTATAGTTATTAGCTTTGAACGTTTTCTAAAATAAGCCTGTCATTAAGACAAATGTCTTGTTAATGGTAGGAATTTCCCAACTGAAGCATTAAAAAACCTGCAGTGCCAGCATCATTACCTGCCTTGGAAAGCTCCTCTGCTCTCCCTAAATCCATGTCATGACAGGCAGTGACACTGTCTGCTCCACTTCCACCCTGAAGCCTTTCCCATCGTGATTCCTACTCTCTGTAAAGCCTCTCACAGGTCTGTCATGTGCTGGTCCATTCTGCCTGTTTGCAGACAAAGAGGACCTCTGCGCTAACTTGGACCAGAGGAGAACATTAGAAATGAGAAATGTTAATATGTAGATTATACATTAGGTAGAAATTCTTTTGAGGCGCTGGCACAGGGTGCCCAGAGAAGCTGTGGCTGCCCCATCCCTGCAGTGTTCAAGGCCACGTTGGACACAGGGGCTTGGAGCACACTGCTCTATGGAAGGTGTCCCTGCCCATGGCAAGGGGTTAGAACTGGATGAGCTTTAATGTTGTTTCCAACCCAAACCACTCCATGATTCTATGAAATCATAGGCTATCCCCCAGCACCCCACTTCTCACCAATCCTCTAGCAGTTCCCCATCCTGCCCATAATGATTTATCCTCAAACTCTCTATGCCCACATCACAGATTGCTCTGCCTTCATATGTTATTATTTATAACACACCAAATGACACTATCCAAACCAATGGTGTAGGTGACTCCTGGTAGATGTGGCCTGCAAATTAGGACTTTGAAGCTGGATATCCCTTCCATAATTAACACAGGAAGGTCTGAGGTACCTGTTTCTGACTAGTGAAGGTGGCAAAAACCCAGAGTCACCAAGGTATTAATTTAAGCCCTTCAATTACATGTCCTGGATTAGGTGGGACGAAGAACAGGTGCTTTAGGATGTACTTGCATCACCCATCTGTAAATAAAAGCCATGCTTTCCATTACAAAATGCAGTAAAAGGAAATAAATATTTTATAAGCTTGAGGGAACCTGACATTTTATCTCTCCCTGCTTGGGTGAAGCCAGCATTTTGCTCCTTGTTTCAGTACAACAGAAATTAGCATTTTCAGTAGATGCTCTCCATAGGATCCAGATTCATCCCAAGTGGTTACCAGCACTTACTGTGGGAAGGGTCAGTGTTAGGGATAGACTACAACGAGTGATCTAAATATGTAATGCTTCATGGTTTTAACTCCTGATTCCTTCTAAAGCCTGACTTTTAGCCTTAACCACACAATCAAGATTCCAATTGTGACTGAGGTATCGCTGAGACTCTGCTCTGCTAACAGCGTCTGGAGCCAGCAGAAACCACCCTGCACTTGAAATGACCTTGGCAAAGTGACTTCTATTGAAATAACCAAGCTTGCCAGGTTCCTCTCAAAAGAATGGGAATACACCTTCTGTAATGTAATTTAAGAACTAGCTACCAGGTGAGGGTAGTTTTGATTTTATTGATATTAGTTTAGTGAACACTGTATATTGTAAAACTGATAGAGTGGGAAAACGACTTCACCAGATATCAAATTTGATGGAGCTGGTAGCTGCCTTCAAACGTAAGTAGGGGAACTATCACCTAAGAAGGCACTCAGTATTTCATTGTGTATTTTTTAATGTTTCATATTCCGAATAACCTGGAACGGTGGCCCTGAAAACAATAAAATATGCTTGTGCAATACTGCCGTTTATGTGCAGTTATACTTCATTATCCTGGTAATCTAACATGGTGGCTCAAAAAGGAGAACACGAACATTTTCTGAGTGATTTAGCAGGATGCTTTAATGACGTATTGAAAATGAACATTGACCCTATGTAATAGGTGCTAAACTGACACTCTTAAAGCACTCCATCCGTTTCGCTCAGGCTGCCTATCCTTCTTAAATCATCAGTGTGTCATTTTTATGATGCAGATCCATCTATTGAGACTATGGGACTGTGAAATGTCATAAAAAAAGGCAATAAGGAAAAAAATAAAATTAAGTCACAGGTGGCAAGTATTAGCATTTAAAAACTGTTCCGTTGCATTACACTATTATTCCATCTCTGTCAAGGGGCAACAAGATTCAATTCTCACCTTGAAGAGCCTGTGCTGTCGAATGCATTAGCTCAGGAGCTCTTGTGCAAGCTGAAGGGCTTTTCACAATAAAGGTAAAATACCTTTAGGACTAAATTTGATAGGACACAAGGGTCAGCCTCCCCCTCGGATGACAAAGCCGTGATTGCGTCTCTTCTTCCCTGTTGTGTTCCTCAGCTCCCAGGCTTTTCAAAATTAAAGCCTTGGAAACTTTTTGCCCACCAGAAAAGCTGAAATCAAAGGCAGGGTGGCAAGGGAGTTAATTGTAACCCTAAAAGTTCAGGCTCTCTAGCTGGCAAAGCTCCTCAGAGTGTTTATGCAATGCAGGCCGAGGACATTTTATTATGGAAAACAGCACAAAGTTGTTCCCTTCAGCTTATTTCTAACTCTCGAGCTTTAAAATGAAGTGAGCTCATAAATCGGGTTAAATCAGCACCAGGCAAAGAAACAGCCCACGCAGGATGTCAAGGATTTCTAGTGCTGTTTAAGGGTATGTGCGAGGCTTTGAGTGGAGCTGTAATTACAGATTGTAATTATTCATAATGACTTCCCAGAGGGGAGCAGGCTGGCACTGCAATGGTAGGATGCCATCAGCCATTCCTTTCCGTGGCAACAGAAGGATTCATTCTGGCTCTCACTGAAATTGGCCACCACCGGTGGGTGTTTATTCCTGGAGACCAAAGCCACTGACACAAATATGTAGTGAAATAACTCAGAAAATTGGCTATTTACATATAGACATACCTAGAAAGTCCATAGAACCACAAAGCGGTTTGGGCCGAAGGAACCTTATGGCTCATCCAGCTGCAACCCCCTGCCATGGGCAGGGACACCTTCCACTAGAGCAGCTTGCTCCAAGCCCCATCCAACTGTAATATGTGAGTACCTCAAGAACTACAGTATCTATTTATTATACTCTGGGAAGAAGGACAAAGGGAATCCCAGCAGCAAGCCTGTCCTGCTTGGATTTGCAGAGGCACACAAGATTCCACACTGCGTCCCAAAGCATGATTCAACTCCAGTATCCTTCAGTGCCATGACCCAGCATTAGCACCACACTAAGAGGTCATAAGTGATTATACTTGATGCCTGCTGCTCTGCCAGGTGGGGATTTACTATCAATGTAATCTTGAGCATAACAATTGGGAGAGGAAGAGGGAAACATCGCTGTTTAGGGACTGTAATAAAACTTGGTGAATGCAAAGCCTCCCAGAAGTCTGTACAATCGCAGGAATTAGGGGATAACAGTCAAGTCAGCATACATCCCCAATAGGTTCCCTCTTTTCTACTGATCACCCTGCCCTGCACTCACAAAGCAACGCTGTCAAAGACTCATCATTTTCTCAGATGTTGCTTTATTTTTTGTAGTTATGGCAAACTCAGAGAAAAAAAACCTGACTCCAAGTACAACCCAACTGCCAGGTTTAAATCCCCTACTGCAAAACACCCAGTGTTCAAGCTTCACACTGTAGTGGTAATTACAAGATGCTTTTTCTATAGCATGGGCTAACACTGGACATTTCTCTAATCTTGTTACCGAAAGCTGCTGAGCAATTCTTACTGTGGGTTCCAGAAAGCAAAGAGACAAATTCATTTTCAGCAGGCTCCTGTCATGAAGCATTTCAGCTCGAACGAATTCAGTCTGGAAAAGGCATAAGAAGTGGAAACAAACTCTCTCTGCTGCAGCCCCATATGTGTCATGGGTTCAGCAGTAGCAGTCATTTTTTCTCCTTAGTAGCTGGTGCAGCACTGTGTTTTTAACTTGTGGCCTGAGAACAGCGCTGATAACACCAATGTTTTAGTTACT